>BDMV01000003.1:54811381-54942765 GCA_008326285.1 Oryza officinalis | reverse complement strand
TTGAGGCCCATGTGGTGACCCCTGATCAGATAAAAGGAGGCCCAGGCCTAGGAAAGGGAGGGGAGAGAGGACTCCGGCGGATGCGTTGGAGATAGATTTCCCTTTGTATTGCTGGAGACCCTCAGATCCACCAGAACACAGGAGTAGGGTGTTACGCTCCTCAGCGGCCCGAACCTGTCTACGTCACCCGCGTCTTGCGTGTTTTCACTCTCGCTGACGTTCTTTAGATCGAGGGCGAAGAACCTCACTTAGCGCCCCCGGCCGAACCGGCAAAGGGGGGCCCGCGCGGTCTCCCGGTGAGGAGTTTCACGCTCCGTCAGACGCCGACCCTTTTTCAGCCTTAACTTCGACGGATCTGGAATGTAGAACACCTGTGGCCTCAGAGTTGTATAAGATCCAAATATCCCGAACCCATATATCTTCTCCTTCCATGTATGAAATATTGCTTCTTTCCTGTAGTAGGGTGACACATAGATATCGGAAAGTATGCCGCAATCCCCAGCTGCTGCAAGTACGTGTGAGCAAGGCAGATGTCTAAGTTTGGGCTTTATGCAGCTACAACTGCAACCGTCCTCCGCATGAAGCACACATTCCTGCACAGCTTGAACGCGGTTGATGCCGCGCCTTCGCCTGTCGACACACATGATCTCGTACCTATGAACTTGGGTACCTTGAGGAATAACTCTGTGCTTCATAGCCTTTGCTATTTTATCTTGCATATACTTTGTCACCACACTCCCAAATACAATGTTGTTATCTTGCATCGAAGGGGCAATTTTCTTGTATCTGTCCCTGAAGTATGCCTGAGTGTCATGAAGGATAAATTCCACAATACTGACCAGTGGGAGTCCTCGCACTCCTCGCGTCACCCAGTTGTACACCTCGGCCAGGTTGGTTGTCATTATACCATACCGAGACCCGTCAGTGTCATACAACAGAGACCACTTTTCTTTCGGTTCATTCTCTATCCACTGCGAGAAATTATGTATTGATGATGCCGACCTTCTTCTCATTGTTGGCGGGTCATCATGTAGTGGACCAAGAGGTACTGGAGGATCGTCATCCTGTGGCCGACGAGATTGCTCGTCGGTTTGCTTTGTTGTCAGCTCATCCAACCTCCTCCACAACTCATTGAATTTTTTCTCCTGATTTTGACCACATAGCCTCTTAAATAGATCCATCAGGTGCTTGTTCTTGAATTGCTTGTAGAAATTGGCTCCCATATGACGCATGCACCACCTACTCCGAACATCATGCCACCTAGCTGGAAGTCCCCTCTCCGGCCAACCATTCTGCAGGTAGTCAATTGCCTTCAACATGCCCGCATGACGATCATGAATGAGGCAAATATTGGGCCTCATACGCACGACTTGCCAGCGAACTCTCTCCAAGAACCAATACCAGTTTTCGGTGTTCTCACTCTCGACAAATGCAAACGCCATAGGTAACACCTGGTTGTTCCCATCGTCTCCAATCGCCGTCAGTATCTGACCTCTGTATTTGTCTGTCAAGAAGGTTCCATATATGCACAACACAGGGCAACAGTGCACAAATGCGTTGATGCAAGCACCCAGCGAGAAAAAGGCTCTTTGCAGCACGCTCTTGCTCGGGTCATTAGACAACGGAAAGGTCTGAATGTCGTAATAGGTATTGGGGTTTCTCTGAGCAATGGTGCCTAACAGACGAGGCAAGTTATCATAGGATGCTTCAAATGTGTCATACCTCATCTCCAAAATCTTTTGTTTCGCCCTCCAAGCCTTGTAGTAGCTTATAGTATACTTGAATTTGTTTTCAATGTGCCTAATAATGGAGCCCGGTTCAAAGTCCGTGTTACAAACCACATCGTTGTACATCTCACCGGCAACAAAAGCTGAGGTGATGTTGCGGTGATACTTATCAACCCCTGGCAACCAACATGTGTGCTCACCAACAATGCTCACTTTCCAATAGTCATTCCATTTTTCCTTATATGCATGAACGCGCCACGGACAACCATCCTTCGTGCACTTCACGTCATACACACAGTTGGTAGACTTCACCACCCTAAACTCTCTATGCAAGGAGACCGTCCAATGTTTCATCGCCTCTTTCATGTCTTCCTTATGCGCATACCTGGTACCTTGGATTACCTCGTTATCCTTGTATTCAAAGGGTGCTTGCTGCCCCTCTGAGATAACAAGTTGAGAGAAATCAGCTTTTGTCCAATCAACGGGCAGTACATCTTCATCCTCGTCCGATGATTCATCGCCCTCCGCCAGCTCATTTTCAGAATCTTCCCTCTCCATTTCCTCAACAATTGCTTCGATTCTCTCTCCCTCATCCGCCACGCCTATTGCCTCCTCCAACCTTGCTTTGTTACCCCAGTTCGCATCGATGGTCCAACATTCTCCACAGCATTGCTAGGACCTTCACCATCCTCTGTTTGCACTGTAACACTGCTATCGATTTCATGCAATGCCACAAAAATAACAAGGGGCCAGGACCTTTCAAATGCCATCTCTACATAACATCTCCAGGACTCGGTGTTATCTACAGGCATTAGTTCCCAATAATATCCTTCCGTTGCACGACTGACTACAACGGATAGAGACATTGTGTTCACTCTTGTATCCACTTTAAATCCACATAGTAACCAACTATAGACTGACTCAAATATTTTATCGGCTGGCCTATCGATGCCCTTTGATTTCATACTAAATTCTGACTGATCAACACCATCTCTACCATATCTAACATTGCCTTTACCGTGAACTATCTGAAATATGACCTTGCTTGCCATTGTGCCTGATAAATAGGTTCAAACTTAATTTACTTCATACTACGAATATGTTGCCTAGATCAATCTGTGCCTAAGTTAAATTCTATATTAAACAAATTCTACGCAAAGAAATGTATACATACATAAGGACATATCCTATATATGTTCATCTAAATTGGTTTGTCCTAGGTCAAATTGACTAAAATAAATCATGCCCTAATTTTTAAATCCATATTATAGTGCTACACAACTATTTAAATAACATAGACATAGATCAGAATGTATTCTACGTAGGTTCATATAAATCGGTTCGTCCTAGGTCAAACTCCTTAAATTAAATCGTGCCCTAATTTATAAATCAATATCTTACTAAACAACTGTTCAAATATTCAAAAAAAAATCTTTTCTTATATATTCTACACAAAATAAATAACACAAACATATAGCGGGATATTGTATTTACCTGCGATCGAGTGTGCACACCGACGGGGCTTCGCCGCTCTCCTTCTTCTTCCTCACCCCTCCCTCTATTATTTTCCTCGAGTCTCGACGGCTGCGAATGACGGCCGCGGAGTTGGAATGGGGATTTTATAGGGGAGGGCAAAAAATCGCTCTCTGTAAGGGCGGCAAGGGGGCCACCTGCAAAATTGCCAGGGCGACCGCCCTTTTGCAGGCGGTCCACTGCGGAACAGTGAAAAAACACCCTTGCCGAGGGCGGCAAGGGACTTTTTTGCAAAATTGCAACGACGCGGCAGACGGCGCCCAACGGCCGTTTGCCACGTCGGAAAAATCGCCCTCTGGGAGGGCGATTTTTAGAACTCGCCCTCTCGAAGGGCGAGAGGAGATTATTTCTGTAATATTTCGAAACGGAAAATTATTTTTGCAAATCTTTAAATAAATAAAATTAAAAATGCAAAAAATTCGTAAAAATCCTATGCGACGATTTATACATGTCAATTTGCACGGGAGAATATCCAGTGAAAATCACATATACAATGAAAACCTGAAAATTATCGTTGGATTTAAAAATAGATGTCTGAGATTTGTTCACGTTACCAACAAAATTTTTACTCATTATTGAATCTGGTAGTAATTTTTTTACTACGTTCATTTTTGATTTGCACTACATATTTTTAGAGGTAGTTTTTAGGTTTCCACTGCATATGTGATTTGCACTACATATTTTTTGGATTTGCACAGCACATTCTATAAGTGAATGTATTCATGTCATTCCATTCCCTTCCACTTCCACGTATATAGTAGATGCGACTAAGATTACTCAGAGCTGGGTATTCCTAGTTTTACAAATTTATGCACTTGGAACTGTGATTATGTTGATACATTTGGACGGATTATTTTGTCATTATTATTTTAGATGAAATATAAAGTTTTAAACCCCTATAATTTAACTTACAAGCTTCAAATCCAACATGGATTTAGAATATGGAGCTATGTCAAAGAGAGACTAAATCTGATTCCTACACTTTTAAGAACAAAACGAATACCTGCATCATGCTTAGATTCCAATAGAGTGGGAAAGTATTTCACATGGGGAGGTTATTCAGGTCCCTGAGAGTGGACCTGTTATTTGCTTGGATACCATGATGAGAAGGTAGATGAACAAAATGATAATCCATATACTTTGTCAGCACTACCAACACCAACCAAGTTTTTTTTTCAGTTGACAGCTTCAAATCAATAAGCTTTACATATGCTTTTTGTCAAAGTGAACACAGGATAGCAGGATCTGTTTCCACTCTCAATAACATTATATTGTGAACTTTACAGAAGCAATAATCTTGGCTACACCACCAGGCATTGTGAAAAATGTATCACTCCTCCTCAGCAACCAATACCAACCCCAAACAACACATAATCTGATCAACACAAGGCAGAAACATCTACAGCTAGGCAGCTATGGCGGCATGTACTGATGGAACTGGCACAAGCACCCGGATGCTGGGCAGCTTCAGTGGAGCTCATGGAGGGGGCCAACAAAACAACCTGGCCCTCCACTGAGAGGAAAGAAAGATCGATGATTTTGTGCGGAACTCCCATTTTAGAATTTACAGCAACTTTGGGGGGAAAGCCTTCTGGATCATTGGATAGTGCAAACACATTCTGCGATGTCATCTTCATCCATGGAATCTCCTGATTCACTGAATGAAAAGAGAGCACAATGTAAGTTTAACAACAAAAAAGAGGAAAGAACTTGTGTTAAAAGTGAAAATGCCATGTGATAAAAGCATTTTCTAGAAGGTAGAAAAGTCGTTAAAGAGTTTATATCCTCATGCTTCATTACCATCCCTATCAAGATAAAGAATGAAATGATGTTTCGATTGTTGATTTATTGCTTGGTTCAGGTAAAAGTTGTAACTAGGAACAAAGCAAATCTTTGATACAACAACAAAGAATATCGCATATAAGAGGTGACAGCCAAATAGTGTTGTGGTCAGGAATTTTCTTATTAGAAAGCAGTGATGAGCAGTAATTTCATGGTTTGATTGGTATGTCCTTATTCTGTTTGTCTTCACATATATGGTGACTACTGACTAGAAGTCTATGACAAGGCTATATTCTGAAAGTGATTACTAGCTAGAAGTCTATGACAAAGGTACACTCGTGATTTTCTGCAAATACCAATGAGGCTATGAATTATCTCAAAATGTTGTCAATACAAAAATGGCACGAGTGAAAATTATAGCCCTAGATATCATATTGACTGACTGGGATCTGCAGATAAACTTAGGGGATGCCCAACTATAGATCACTGTCAGGTTGGAAACATGAACTAAAACCGCTTCTTCAAAATATGGCATTGATAGAATATTATCGATGCAATCACAACATACAAAATTTCATGCCGGAGTTTACACGAAACACTAATTCTCCTACCACATGAAGTTTTTCGCTTATGTGTAACTGACCTGAGCAATAATCACACATTTGCACTACACAAAGGCCATGCAGACATGCACAGTTGCACACACAAATGAGAATGAGAGCAATAATGAATTTTGCAACTTGTAAAGCCAGAGTGTCTGAAGTAAGCATTCTGACCAAGTAACTATGTCAAGTTGAATGAGACTTGGTGGCTTGACCACTTCTATCAAGAAGAAGATATCTTGTAAGATTGAGGAACCAAATAATGCCAGCCATCATTCAAGGGACTAAACAAATGGAGAACATATCTGGCACTGCCTGGAGGATGGTTTTCACTTATGTCAACACTCAACACGCACAAACAATCAATTTAGTATCCAAGATGATCATGTCTAGCTGATAATTAGCATGCAAACCATTCGCCTAATTGATCTAAATGGACATGCATACAATTCAAAGCAACAATTCACCACAAATTGGCGACTGCACTAATACAGTTACCCAAAATTCCAAAGCTCGTCCACAGTTGCAACTTTCAACAAGTTCATTGAACTGCAGAGAGACAGAGGGATGAGATGTATACCTCGGCTCGAATTCCTTGACCTCGGTGAGATCCTTCCCCAGCAAATCCAGCCACTTCACATTGCCTTTCTCGGCACACTTGCTGTCGGCGCAGTCGGCCTTCTTCAGGTTACTCTTCAGCGGAGCCGGCGCCGCCGCCGCTGCCGTCTTCACATCATCCTCCTCCTCCTCGTCGACCTCCTTGCTGTCGTCATCGTCCTTCTCCGCTACCGCCTCCTCAATCTTCTGAACCGGAGGCGGCTTGTCCTCGGCGGCGGCCGCCGGAACAGCGTCGGCGGTTGCATCCTTGGATTTGGGGGCAGCGTCGCCGGCTGCATCTTTGGATTTGGGGAGGCAGGGGATGTAGCACAGGGGAGGGCCGCAGTAGCTCTCACAGTGCGAGAGCCTCATCAAACTTGGGGATTTCTTCACCGGGAGCCGCGGCCGAATCGGAGCCAAGAACACACCACATCAAATCAAACCCCCCGGGCTCGCGAGCTTCGCCAAGAACAGGTTTGCAGCAATCAATCTGCCACCTCGACACGAAGCCCACCCAACCAGATCAACAAGAAGTGCACGAAAGAAATCCGAAACCGAAACCCCAGCCCAGCAATCCGGGCAAATCTCTGCACAAGAACGCGAAGCAGCAGATTGAATCTTGCACTGGAAAAAGCTAGCTTTCGCGGGACCAGGGTGAGGAAGAGGACAGAAGGAGAAGGTGAGGTGGGTCTCTCTCTCCAAGAAGCCGAAAAGGAAGCGAGAGGAGGAGGAATCCAACCGATAAAAGACGGAAGCTTTCGCCTAAGCCGCCGCCTAGCAAGCAGAGGGAGGGGAATGGATCAAACCCGCGGCGGCATAACAGCGAAGCAAACGCCGCGGAGGAGATAACCCTGCGGATAAAATCTCGAACTGACGACTGAATCCATTGCAACCAGTGGATAATTTTGCTCTACTACACGTTGCAATCACGTTCATGTCCCCATCAAATTTACCTGTGGATCTTGTTTCATCCTTCAGAAACTAACCCCTTTTTTTCTTTTTTTTAACTGAATCGGAGGCTGTTTCAAGTTTTGGTACGCAGTAATAACAGGTTAGTTAAAGGTAGATCTGGATTAGGAACGGATAATTATTGATCCAGTGATGGATAAGCTACAGTTTGTGTTGGGCTGCAGCCATCTCGTCATCTCTGATCTCCTCACACGCTGTAGTGGCGTCACATTATCAGTGGCTGGTGAGTCAAGCGAGACCCATGCTTGTCGGGCTCATGGAACTGTGATACTGTGAGGTGTTAATTGCCCGACGCTGACGACGACGACGAAGATGTGCGCATCAACGTTGACGCGAGAAGAAGAATTGGCTGGGAGAGATGCATTTTTTGTACTTGAAAATTGAATTTGTACTTGTACCTCCATGTTTGCATCCACTGTGCATTTCTTTTTGTACTTGAAAATTGAAATTGTACCTTCATGTTCGTCTGGTGGATGACCTTGCAAGTTATATCATCTAAGGCCCATTTGAATACTACGATTAGAAAAACGGATAAATAAGAGAAACAGGATTCTGACAGGACAAAAATATAATTGTAAAACATAAAATTGTAAACACAGGAAAAACACAAGAATTTTAAGAGAGATAAAGACTCAAAGAAAATTCCTCATGATGTTCTACCTCATGTTAAATTTTCTTTAAAACTTATATAGAATGATGTATTTCATAGAAATTTCATAGGATTTAATCCTTTATTCAAAAGAGCTATATAGGAAAAAATCCTATAGAAATAAAATCTTGATTTTCCTTTAAATCAAAGGGGCTTAAAATTGTGTTCAACCTGTGAATATCTAGTAGTTGTATGATCATGATAATATTTTGATGAGAAAATGATATGCTGAAAATGATATACCTGACGTGGATGTAAATTATAGTTAGTTACCTTTTAAACTTCAGTTAATCGATGCATCATAGTGTGAAACCCCTTTTCTTTTTGGATTGGAGGAGAGCAATAAGCCTTAAACAAGTCACCGTATTTACACCGATATGGATATTAGAGTAGCTTGATACGTAGGTATAGGTAACGTGTAATCCATGTGCATGCACCGAATCAATTTGATGTGCTCGTGCACATGCCAAATTGTCAGGTAGAAGTAAAGGATAGGCCTAAAACATGGACTATAAAAAAATATCGTAAGTTTTTTGAGTGAAAAACTTTTAAATATAAATATTAAAATTGTTTTTTTCTAAAATATATTAAGTTTAAGTTTTAATTATAAATTTAGACAAGTGCGAAAGGAGTAGTATTTTCAGATTATATATTGCCTATATATCAGCCCTCAGCCAGCTAAGTTGGCATCTAGATTAGTGTAATCATCCCACGTTGGTTGATTTGCAACTGCTAATCAAGTTTTATACACCACTTGAATACGTAATCTACGAAACAAATACAAGACTAATTTGTATTCTTGCAATTTATGCTATCATTAATGTGTTTTGACAAAGTAGATCTTCATCCTTTTCTACGAAAGAGGTAAGTTGACTCCCTTCTTCTTCTTGGAATAAAAAAGCGCATTGACTTTTGCTGATCACACGACTATACCACATTTTCCATATATTCTTTGAGACACTAGATTTCTCTTAGAGGAAGTGAGGAACACTGAACATATAAATATGGATACGAAAATAAAATATGAACTTCTCAGAAAATAAAAGAAGAAAAAATAAAATGAATACCTTGTATTTTAGGATAGAGAGTTAGTATGTATTACCTGTGTCACGCTTTCAGATTAGGATATCTCAAAAGAACTGAAATCCTATGCGGTAAAAACTTTGAATACCATCATTGCTTAAGTATATTTTTTATGAAGTAAAAATTTTTTGATCATTTTTTATTATCGACGTTTCGCTTTAGTCACTCTTTAACTAATGTCTTCACTTTACACTATCATTTCGACTTTTCTCTCAAGCATATATATGAACTGTGTCTCGAGTATATCCAACTCTTGCTCGTTAGTGAACTTCAATAGTTATATGTAGACTATTTCTTTGACGTATAACAAATTAGATGTAAATGGATAAAATAGTTGAAAGTAATCCAAAGTGCTATAAAAGTAAAATTG
Source organism: Oryza officinalis (assembly GCA_008326285.1). Lineage (NCBI taxonomy): Eukaryota > Viridiplantae > Streptophyta > Magnoliopsida > Poales > Poaceae > Oryza > Oryza officinalis. Next base: position 54,933,453 of record BDMV01000003.1, on the reverse strand, counting down.
TCCAATTCAAAATACAAACATTGGTTAAAATATGATGTAAAATGAAAAGGTGGTCGAAAGTGAAATTCTTTTATATTATTTGTTAACTTCATAATTCAATGTACTCGCATGAGCAATTTTTCTCCGTCCATAATATATTCAATCATTAATTAAAACGCACCAACGTGCTTCATGGTTCAAACGAAGTAGAACTTATTTTATCAACGAGAAAAATGAAATTGCATCGCAACCAAGAAGATAAAAACAAAAATAAAACCATGTTCTTTTAAGGACATGTGTGTAATTCTGAACAAATGTGAGTACCAAAACGCATGAATCCTAGCACAATCTTCTCCAGTTATCCCCTCCCACTGGCCTCTCGTCCTCACGCAATAACGGCCATGTCGTCCTCGCCTGTAACCGCCACGCCTTCCCCTCTCCTTCCCGCCAAATCCAAGAACCCACCATTTCCCCACCCGCTCCTCTCCTACCTCCCGCACTGCTCGACCCTCCGTGCGCTCGCGCAGCTCCACGCCGTCGCCGTCAAGGGCGGCCTCCAGGCGCACCCGACCTTCGTCACAAGGCTCCTCACGCTCTGCACGGAGCAGGGGGCAGCGGCGCCCGCACACCTCGCGTACGCCCGCCAGGTGTTCGACAGAATCCCCCACCCGGGCGACGTCGTCTGGTACAACACGCTGCTGCGCGGGTACGCGCGCGGCGGCGGGGGCGGTGCGGAGGAGGCCGTGCGGGTGTTCGTCCGGATGATGGAGGAGGGCGTGGCGCCGGACACGTACACGTTCGTGTCGCTGCTCAAGGCGTGCGCGGCCGCGCGGGCCGGGGAGGAAGGGCGGCAGGCGCACGGCGTGGCGGTCAAGGCCGGCGCCGCGGAGCACGAGTACGTCGCGCCCACGCTGATCAACATGTACGCCGAGTGCGGGGACGTGCGCGCCGCGCGCGCGATGTTCGACAGGATGGACGGGGAGTGCGTCGTCTCGTACAATGCCATGATCACCGCGTCCGTCAAGAGCAGCCTGCCTGGGGAGGCGCTGGTGCTGTTCCGGGAGATGCAGGCCAAGGGGCTCAAGCCGACGTCCGTGACGTTGATTAGTGTGCTCTCGGCATGCGCATTGCTCGGAGCGCTGGAACTTGGGAGGTGGATCCATGAGTACATCAGGAAGATGAGGCTTGATTCACTTGTGAAGGTCAACACTGCGCTGATTGACATGTATGCGAAGTGTGGGAGCTTGGAGGATGCCATTAGTGTGTTCCAGGAGATGGAATCAAGGGATAAACAAGCTTGGTCTGTGATGATCGTGGCATACGCCAACCATGGCTATGGAAGAGAAGCCATTTTGATGTTTGAAGACATGAAGAAACAAGGGATAAAACCTGACGATGTTACATTCCTAGGCGTGCTCTATGCCTGCAGCCACTCTGGTATGGTGAGCGAAGGGCTCCAATACTTTGACAGCATGAGGGAATATGGCATTGTTCCAGGGATCAAGCACTATGGTTGTGTGACTGATTTGCTAGCTCGATCAGGTGAGCTTGAAAGGGCTTACAAGTTCATTGATGAACTGCCAACAAAACCAACCGCCATCTTATGGAGGACGCTGCTTTCTGCTTGTGCGGGTCATGGAGATGTCGATATGGGAAAACGTGTCTTCGAGAGGATTCTGGAGCTGGATGATTCTCATGGTGGTGACTATGTAATATTCTCAAATTTGTGTGCCAATACTGGGAGATGGGAAGAGATGAACATGGTAAGGAAGCTGATGAGTGAAAAAGGTGTGGTGAAGGTGCCAGGGTGTAGCTCAATTGAGATAGATAACATGGTTCATGAGTTCTTCGCAGGAGATGGAAGGCACCCACACTCACAGGAGGCACGCAGAATGGTTGATGAAGTTATTGAGCAGCTAAAACTTGTTGGTTATGTCCCTAATACTTCACATGTGTTTCATGTTGAAATGGGTGAGGAGGAGAAAGCAACAAGCTTAAGATACCATAGTGAGAAGCTGGCAATCTCTTTTGGGCTTCTAAATACATCACCAGGAACTACCCTGCGTATTGTTAAGAATCTTCGTGTGTGTCCAGATTGCCATTCGATGGCAAAGCTTGTCTCTATGGTCTTTAACAGGCGAATCATACTCAGAGATCTAAATCGTTTTCACCACTTTGAGGATGGGGTCTGCTCTTGTGGTGACTACTGGTAGAATTTAGGAACATAACTTCTGTACCAAAATGCCTTATCCTTCCAGTAACACAAAGGCCTTATCCATTCAGGTATGATTAACTTGTACATCCATGAGAAACTTACTGATGATTGAAGATTCATTTTCTGGAGATTGATGATACTGAGACAATAATTACTGATCCAAGTTTGTCATTATCTATTGCATAATCATGCCTACAGCCTAATAGTTTCATTGCCTGGTTGCATGTATATGTCGATCCTTGAATTGCATTTTCCCTTAAGCCTTGCACATGTTCTTTTTTCATTACCTATGAACACATACCACACCAAGTCACTAAACCTAAGCTTGTGCTTGATGTTGTTAGTTTTCTATTTTTCTTTTGCACTTTCTTATTCCCCTAAACTGATGTTTTTTTTCCGGATGTAAGTGCTAGAATGAGCCATCTGAACCTTGATTTTTTTTTTCAATCAATCTGTTGGCATTGTTACTCTCGGACATGAAAAAACAACAACAGAGAAGCAGATGTTTTACCACTTTACGATGAAATTACTATGTATTTTACTATTTTTCAAGTTAGCTTAATGATTTGCCTCTAGGCAAGCAATGAAGAACACCACACTGTGCCTTACCATGGAGTTAGATCAGATACCAAATGGGATAACCCCGGATAGTACAAGTTTTTCTCTAAAAGTATTTCAGATAAAGGAATTACCTGCTTTGGTGAATGTCATTAGCCTGATTAAACAACTTGGAATTTCAGCTGGTGAATGTGAAAAGTTACTTTACATGAATATGGTTGAGTTTTTATCTTTAGTTACCCAATTGATTAGGAAATTAAGTAGTGCAAATAAGCTGTTAAGGTGAATCATGTTGATTTTTCTATCAGTGCTTACTCAAGTAGGCTACAACTCGGAAGCTAAATGATGGTAATTTGGTTAGGAAAGATAGTGAAAGTTCTTTTAGGGGCATTGTACTCACGTACTCCCTCTGTCCCATAACAAACCAACTTCTGGCCACGAACCTGGACGTACGTAAGTTGGTTTTTTATGGGATGGAAGGAGTAGGTGACAGAGGGGCCAACAGTGTCTTGAAGAAACCTATGATGATAATCCCGAAGCATAAGCTGCTGTATGCTTGAAATACTTGGCTGCAAATGCTGATTCAAGGACTTTCTTCTTGTTCAAAGTTTTGAAAACTTTCCTGTAGGGTCATCTGCATATTTGTTCTATATGACCAGATTTTGTAGACTATATTTGCTGCTTGGATTGGTATTCATGGTTTTGATTGATTTCCATTGTACCAGCACCATTTTAAATTTGCTCGGGTGGTCATGAAACTGTGGTATGACCTTTAGTCCACTGACATAAAATTATGCAGGCATGAGGCATGTACCAATCTAGTTTTTTTTTGGTGGTGGTGGGGTTTGGGTGTGTGTATTGGGGGGGGGGGCTGAGGTAGCGCTATGTTGTGAAGTTGCTGTGCTTATTCAAACTTCATTGACACCATAGGAGATCCTGAAACTTATCTGTAGATCAATTCTATTACTTAATGAGATCACACTTCAACAAAGACCTACCTTTAAAGATATTGGCTGGTTAGGAAACTGTCTTTATAGATTGGTAATATATCTCTTTCTAATCTCTGCCCTACTACAAATCGGTGTACTGCCAGCCACAAAAATGTCTAGGAATAGTCATAACGAATGTTCAGACCTCACATTCTACTACCGAATACTGTAACACTTTGACTTCATGATCACCATGCTATGCCATAAGCCCATAAATAGAATAAGAAACCACATTGTTTAGATGACTGAAAATAATAATCACTGAAGCAAATTTGCTTTTTAGGATTAGGATGAAAACCACCATTAATACATGCTGAGATATGATTAGATTGTCCGTACTTCATGTAACTAACTAACAAGACCTTGATTTCCCACCAGAAACAATGCATTTGGTTACCTGCTACCTTAAGGGACTTGAGTATCACATAATTATATATATATATATATATATATATATTATATACACTAGCAAAATGCCCGTGCGTTGTAATGGGTGAAGGCAATTAAGGATGCACATTCGTTGTTTCGGTTAGTTTTGGGTGGCTGCAGCTGTCACGGCTAAGCGCGATGGTGTTGGAGAGGTAGAGCGGGAGGAAGGGGTCGACATGCTTCTTCAAGTTCAAAAACAAGGATGCCGATGGCATCGACATCTATGATAACCAGAGCAGGGACTACTTTGACCACAAAGACGTTAAGCAGGTGAGCCCAGCTCCTCTGGGTGCTACTTATTCTTCCTCCTAGTGTTGTCATAGGAGTTCCTTTTTCTAGCTTTACAGGGCAGGAATTCGTTCTATCTCTCCCAATTGGTTGGATCGTAGGGGCGCTGATTTACTTCACGGGCAGCTTTCGCACGTGCAGGAAAGCGGGAAAAGAGTTGACCGAGTTATTAAGTCGCTTGAAGCGCCAAGATGAATTAGAAAGGTGTTTCTTGATTGCAGGGAATGAGCTGATGGAAGACTGAGCAAACAATGTTACTGAGATGCTATCTCACCACTGTTAATTTGGTAATTGCAATTTTGAATCAGACATGTTTAGTTGATGGTTTCGTTTAAGCAGAAATTATGCGACATTTGAGTTGTATTAATTAAGGCAAACATTTTGCCTGTAACAACAATGCACCATTGCATTTCTTCTCATAGCTAGCCAGTACCAAAGAGGAGAAAAAATAATCACACCACAATTTAGAGAGTTGTATTGGAAGCTCTAATGTCATTTAATGCGTAATCTGAACAGCAAGCAACAGCATGAACTTAGCAAAACATCGCTGCAACATGAACTTTAGCAAAGCATTACTGCAACAGCAAGCAAACTTTCATCCTTTGTTGTTCAGCTTGGTTGGGCCAATTGGTTGAGTCAAGCCATATGTGAACAGTACCACTAGGTTCAAAGTTCTAGTACTTGTTCCATCGAGCCAAAAGTGCACAGAACCGGTACTTTGCTTCTTCTTCCTGGAGAAGCGCACACAGACGAGAGACAAAGAAGGGAACTGGGAGATGTATGTGGGCTATGGTGGTGGAACAATGAGAACGTCCTGAGCAAAACGCGTTCCCGAATTATGCGTGCTCAATGGTCTTGTTGGTTCTTAAAGAAAGTGCTCGTGCTGACCGGAACAGCATTCAAGATCTGAGTCCACAACAACCCCATGTATGGATCCGATGATTTCGATCTGTAAAAAGATGGAAAGGAGGGAGCGCCACGAGTTCCCGGACGCGGCGATTCCATTTTTGGTGTTGTTGGTAGAAGAGCCGTTGGTTGTGCTGATGATAGGTGACATCTGAGAGGACGGAGGGAGTGAGCGGCAACTCCGTGAACAATAGAACAATTCAAGAGACTTATGACAACCAGTATTACTCAAGATCGGATTGGTCTCTCCAAGTGCGGTGTAATAACTATAAAAAGTGTTGGAAACAGAATTGGGGCACGATGTGCCATGCGTTGGACGTGGATGAATACACGATACGAAGGACTCATTCAGTTTGCCGCTGCCGATGTTACTCTTGGTGAGATGGCATCGATTGATCTAATCGATAGGCGAGTAGAGCGATGCGTGTGGGGGAAAGAAGTCTAGCAACCAACGCAGAATTGGCAACAGATGCATGAAAAGAAGCGGGCGAAGGAGACAGAATACTACAGAAACTCGGTGTCAAAGCGCTTATTGGGCTATCGGGGGCGTCGCACGCGAGCTGATGAATACACAATACGGACGACGATGGACAGACGGACGAAAATACAATAAGTACAAAATCATCTTCAGTTTTTATAATAGATAAAAATAAAGACATACACACACGCACCCCTTTTTACAGTTGATCAATTGAACAGTGCTGTAAGAGTGATGCCGTAAGATTTGGCTCTCAATTATTTTGTGGCAATTTGCATGTTTTACTTGATCCAATATGGCTTAGTCTCATCACTATATCTTTATTTTTCATCTTCTGTCATCTGCAAATTTATCCAATTCTTGCTTGGTTAACATCTGTTTGTCTATATCTTTATTTTTCACCTTCTATTGTCTGCAAATTTATCCAATTCTTGTTTGGTTAACATCTGTCTGTCTATATCTTTATTTTTCACCTTCTATTGTCTGCAAATTTATCCAATTCTTGCTTGCTTAACATCTGTCTGTCTGTCACTCACTAAACGATCCAATGAAAGGTCAACCACTCCATGCCATGCTTCATGACTGCTCTGTTTCTAATTTTGATTTCGACGGCTTGTATTTTTCAATCATACTGCACATGTCCTTGCTATCTTCAGAGCCATCTTCATTTACCATCTCTATGGATGCTGTCCATCACTGAAAATTCATTTATGTGCTCATTATACCGGATGTACATGGACATAGTACATTATACTCTTTTCAGTCATCTAAATATAATCTCAATGGATTGATGTGTGTGACTAAGACATGAATTAAAAGTTATAGAGACAGAGTGTGTTGGTGAAGCCGTATAGTTGAGTGGCTTGCATGAAGGAACACCAGCCTGCCTGGAGCCAGCCAATATAACAGGTAAGGAAAGTTTCTTCTGATCTTGTCTTTTGAGTTGATCAACCAAAGGGAAAGAACACCCTTGTTCGTAGCTGGAATCCATGAGAAGCACTTGCTTTTTTATTAATTCCCCTTTGACCATCTTTATCAAATTCATTTATGCCCTTTGTTGTTCATCATTTGGTGTGCCTGAGCTAGAATCTTTCTTAATGTATTGACTGTGTTTTCTATTCCTCTATCTTCTCTCTTCTTTAAAAAAAAAGTTTCTTTTTTTACTAGGACATATATTCTTTCTAAGATCGAACTTTTTGACTATGAACTATGGTTGTTAGGTGAATTGCCAGATGGCATCAAGTTAGGTACTAGCTTTCCATGAATTTCCCAACGTTCATATATTTTAATTAGTATTAGTCGAACTTAACAATCATCTTTTTTAACCACTTCAGAGTACAGAGCAATTCAGTACTCATTTTTTTCCCTTTACATTTCATCATCATCTCTATGTTTTCTCCTACTTTAGTGGTGGTCCTATGTTTGAACTGAATTCCAACATAGCATGGTCCCTAATCTATCTGCATCCCAGATCCATTTCTTGACTGATGAAATCTGACACAGCTCTAAGTATTTGACAGATGATTTATGTATGTTGTACTGGAATTCTAGAACATTAAAAAAAAACCTTGACAAGAGACCATATGAAAAACTGAAAAGTTCTTTTACCATACTTTCAGTTGGGTTTCTGCAATGCAATCGGTGACTGTCAATCCATTATTGTTTTTTTCTTTCTGAAAAATAAAGATCACTGTATATACCTTATGTATACACTTCCTGAATTTACCCTTTCTCACAGCTCAAAGGCAGAAAACAGTTACAGCAATTACAGTTTTACCGCAGATCAATATACCGGCGGAGGAGGCGCGTAGTGCACCGGCGGGGGCGGCGGTGGCGGCGACAGCGGCGCGATGCAGCCGTGCGCGTCGCAGTGCACCGGCGGGCGGTGCAGGAACGCGATGCACTCCTCGCCGGAGCGCTGGTCGGGGCGACCGGCGATGCAGTTCTGGCGGTCGTCGATGTGCGGCACCTCGAGGCAGCGGTGCGGCTCGCCGCAGAAGAAGTTGTGCGAGTAGGTGAAGTTCTTGAGGTGCGGGAGGCCGCAGATGGACTCCGGGATCTCGCCGGCGAGGCCGTTGTACGCGACGTTGAGCTGCTCCAGCGCCTGCATGTGGCCGATGGTGTCCGGCAGCTCGCCGGCGAAGCTGTTGAAGCTGAGGTCGAGCACGGTGAGCTTGTCCAGCTTGCCAATCTCCGGCGGGATGCACGACGAGATGCCGCTGTTGAGGAGCACCAGCTCGTTGAGCGTCCCGGCCATGTCGCCGATGCTGCTCGGCAAGCAACCCCCCAGCTTCGGCAGGTTCGCCAGCACGATCACCGACGCCGTCGAGTTGCTGAAGCTCTCCGGCAGCTTGAAGTCGAAGTTGTTGTTGTTGATGAACAGCGCGTCTATCTTCTTCTCGAAGATCGCCGCCGGCACCTCGCCGCACAGGTTGTTAAACCTTCACAAACACCGTACGTACACAAATACATCATACATACGAGTACAAATACAACTCTCTCTTTGCAATTGTGTACGTATAAATGTATAATATATGTATATGTTTATACGTGTAGGTGTACCTGAGGTCGAGGTATTTGAGGTCAGGGAGGCAGAGGAGTTGGGAGGGGAAGGAGCCGGAGAGGTGGTTGTTGCTGACGTCGATCTCGTGGAGGCGGTGGAGGTTGCGGAGGGAGTCGGGGAGGGAGCCGCAGAAGCGGTTGGAGTTGAGGTGGAAGACGGCGAGGTCGGAGAGGAGGCCGAGCTCCTCCGGGAGCGTGCCGGCGAGGTCGCCGTGGTTGAGGTCCACGCCGGCCACCGTGCGCGCGCACGGGTCGTCGGGCGCCGCCGCGCAGTACACGCCGAAGTAGTTGCACACCTCCGGCCCGCACCAGTTGTGCGTCAGGTTCTTGGGGTCGTCGGTGATGGCGCGCTTCAGCGCCTGCAGCGCCACGTACGCCTTCTCCAGCCGCGAGTTGTTCGTCGGCGCCGGCGCCATCGCCGGCTGCTGCGACGACGCCAGCAGCGGCGAGGCCACCACCACCGCCACGAACAGCGCCGCGGCCGCCGCCGTCGAGACGCGCATTCTTGCCATGCAATGCGACGCGTATGGCAGTACAAGAGGTTGGTTGCTAGCTACACCTCACCTCGTATGTTGCTATGAGTAGTAGTGGTACTACCAATCTGTGTCTAGTACGCGTTTCTGCCGGGTGTTTAATTCTGCTTATATAGGCCATTTTTTGGAGCTTTTCCACTTGTTTTATTGTTTAAGCTTAATTAATTTTGTATTCTCTGTTCGTTGGTGTATATGCGTGTGTGCATCATCGACCCATCTAACCTTGATTAATTTCTTTGTTTATTATTCTTTGTATCATTAGCAGTAGCACGGACGAATGGTTGACTGCTTCGCTTGCGATTTCATTCTTGAACGATTTTGTTCATATTTGGTAGGGTCAGCGTGTGACAAAGGGAGGAGCTGGTCCATTTTTTCTTACCTAGCAAGTTGGCTGTGTGCAGTAGGCTTACCTGCTTGTGCACTCGAAGACGCAGTCAAATTTGGAATTGCACCGAGTGAGTGAGTGACACTGACAAATCATGCAACACTATCTTCATGTCCTGTCCTGTACTTTTTTTCAGACGAGTCTTCACAATTTGTCCTGTACCCATCTGAGAGGCAGACTTTAAAACTGATTCTCTGAATTTTTATCCTATCTAAAAAGAATACATTCTCTGAAAAAAAATATATGTATCTCTACGCATGTATGCCTTTTTTTTCCTGAAAAATCAATAGGGGACTGCAAAACTAGCCTTCTTGAAGAAACCTGCACCAACAGTTGTGATATGTGACTTTTACCTAGGATCTTGTATTGCAGATAGTTTCATTTAGACCTTATATTACGGATAGTTTTCATTAAGATATCATAAGGATGCTGTCTTTTTCACCGATATTGATTACTTGTGCCGTTCTTTGGTGAGTTTTCAAATCAAGTACATTAAAAGATGGTTTCTAGTTCCCAATCACATGATGATGGCCCTGACAAGGGAAAGCATTGGCACTTTTAAAAACCGTAAGTGCCTTTCCATTTAACTAACTAAAAGACCGAGAGAATTCACTTTAGCTCTAGCTAGTTATTCCCCGTGTTTGTTGGCCTCTCTTGTGCTGTTCCTTTTGCTTTGTTTACACCTTCTCTGCTCATGCTCGCACGATCCAATCAACAGAAACAGCCAAAAATTTATGTGTGTTGCCTGCACGAATTTTGACGATGAAAAGAAAGCTTCAGGGATGCTTCCTGCTTGGAATAGATAAAAAAAGGCACAACTTGTGTGCAATTTAGGCAGCTTTTCTGTATTCAGTTATTCATTGCATTGTTCATTTACAAGGATCATCAATTTCATCTAGTGTTTAGGCATTAGAATCTACTACTTATGAAAAGATTTAGAGCCATAGGTTATTAGGCTGTATCATAGCATCAGATCATGCACCTTTGTTATTTCATTCTTTTTCCTTTTGACTAATTCTCTGTTGCACTTGGTACTTTGCTACTTGCAACCTGAAATAGTGATGAATTGCATGATCTTTTTTGCATAAACTAGCTAGCTACCAGTAGTTGACATGCTTGATCAGAAATCTAAATAGAGATTATATCTAACTAAAACAATAAACAAATTAACGATAATTAGATATAAATACCAGCTTGTCTGTTGTTGGTATTGTAGTATCTTTGTTTCAGATGGTAGCAGCTACCCTTTCAAAAGAAATAATCATCTCAGTGACCAAGCAATTCAAAGCAAAATAATTGCATGATGATGCAAACATATGCAGCTGCAGTACGTAAGGTAGTTGGCGACAACGCCATCTCCCTCTTAATCCCATTCCTAATCTCGTCCTCCTCGTTCTTGCAGTGGGATTTAATTTGCTAATTTGCTCTCTCGAAATCTCACATGATCTCTGAATGAATGCATTTCACATCACGCCCCGGCACAGAACCGGTAGCATCAGATTCTGACGTGACCTGCGACTTGCTGGCTGTTGCTGTTCATCCGAGAAGAAGCAGCAGCAGCAGCAGCATTTGGTGACAAGTCAAGCTCTCTGAATCGCCCATCGATGAGAGATTGCTCTCGTTTTCGCTAATGATTTTGTAGCTCATTTTAAATATCACTGTGCCTACGGTTTGTGATGAATTAAAAGTACATGGTTTAGTTGGTATTATATGAGATAATCTGAGGCGTTATCTAGAAAAAAATGTAAGATAATCTGAGACGGATCTAGAATCTGTTAAAACATTGATTTGTGGGTGTTGTGTTTCAGAACTGGTGACTAGAAGATGCTTCTTCCCTGGTTTGTTTTTGTGAAAATGTTATTGCAATATTAATTTGCATTTGGTATGCATGCATGTTAAGTATTTGACATGGCCGTTTCAGCTAATTTGTATTGACCCTAAATTAGCTAATTTCAGCTAATGTGCGGTTGATGATGGAGACGCCTGTTCGTATAAACCTTAAATTATCTTGGCATGCATGCATGTTAAGTATTTGACATGACCATTTCAGCTAATTTCTACCATTTTTTTTAGTTTGCCTGCTCTCCCCATGTCTGTTGCATGTGTGTTGACCAAATAGTATTAGAATGGTATTAGAATGCTTCTTAATTATGCAAGGGGGTGCCACTATCATTGGAGATTATTCTCTTCACAGGAACTATAATCGGATATCATTTCAACTCAAAATATTGTTCTGGTGATGAGTCATGTGGTTCCCAACCTGTATAATTCAGTTTGTGACTCTTCTCTGCATTAATATCAGGTTACAAAAATAACAACAATTTTACAGAAAACAAAAATGAGCTCTCCAGTTCAAGCTCATCATTTTGAAAGGCATTCCACCTATTCAATACTAGTGATACAAATGCATGCACTAGCTCCCAGTTCTTTTCAGCTTATTCACCCGCTCCCAGTTCTTTTCAACTTATTTACCTGCTCCACTGTTCTAAAGTATTTTTTTAAAATAAAATCTTCTACTGCATTGTTTATATAACTTATTCTCAATTATTTGTTAAGTTTATTATTCAAATTACGTAATTCATCCTTATAAAGAAGTAGATAATCCGCGATAAAAGTTGAGTAAGTCAATTGTATAGCCTGACATTACAGTAAAGAAAGGACGCTCTCTGCTCTTCCATCACAGAGGAGAAAAAATGCACGCAACTTGACGATGGTTGCTTCGTGATAGCTTCTGCAAAGTATTTTTTGCTCCATTGCAAGAAATTAGAAGCTTCTCTCTGTCTCTTCTCTTCTCGTTTGGTTTGCTCTTTGGGACGCGTCAGTAGGAACGGAAGATCAGAAGGCCGTTTCCACGATGGAAAGAGATTTGGTTGTTTGACGTGTGCCCAACCACTGCAGACTCACCAACTGCAGCAGGAAGATCACTAGGTCAGTCACTTATACTATGTTTTAATGGAGAAAACTATTGTAAGCTCTTGAGGAGATGTCTTTTCGTTATTTGTATATCATTTAAATAGTTATGAAAAATAATTAATGGCGTACCGTGCCCAAAAATGATTTTGTTACTTGATTGTGATGGCATACTGTAACCTGCATATTGTGTTTTATTTTTTTAACTAATCTGCAGGCAAGGTCCCTAGCTAAGTTTGTTAGTTGAAAGCTTTTGTTTCTTCTTAAAGTGCAGTATTAGTCGGTATCTTCTTTGTTTTTCTACACAACATATCAACGTAGCACTCTGAGAATTAGCAGATTCAGTAACATGTTTTTTTCCCCACTCCTCTGTATAGTAGTATAGTACATTAGTTATCATTCATTCAGGAGAAATAGGAGGAGAAATTTACGACCAAGAAATAGGCAATTATTCAAAGGAGTACAAGTATAGTACAACAGTACAGTAATCAGGACCAGCAGCACTGCAAACAAACCACATTGAAACCTATACAAAGCTAACCAAAAAACGAGAATTAAGAACAGTGCAAATGAAGGTCCCATCTCATCTCGGCATGCCAGTGCAGTGTCCTCAGTCTCCTCACTGTACGCCAGAATTGAGAGTAAACGGCGAATTGATGCTACTGATCCAATTGAGCTAGCCGCAATTTGAAAATTAGGCAAATTCTGTTCAGAGATTGAGACATTTTCACAAAGAGCTAGGCTCTATATCTATCTCTAATTAATCATGGTATCAATGCATCATCACATCAGTGAAAGATAACAGCTACAGCTTGCTTAGGAATACGCCATGTTAAATGCTAGTAGCGAGTATTGGCCATTTCAACGAAAACCGACCAGTGCAATTGACCGGTGATTCCCTATGCAAAATTGAAGAAGACTAGATGCGGCTCACTTAAATTGTTTGAGAATTTTAAAGCAAATTTCACTTTGGATCATTTTTATTAGCTAAAATTTCACCATAGACTAGGCCTAAGCAAATCTTTTCACTTAACACCATATAAATTGATCATCTTTTACACATTGAACTAGGGTTAACAATTAAGGCCTTTATGCCGAGCTACTGCTGAGCAGAGTAGCCGAACACACTTCTCTGGATCAGAGTAGCCTCTATGTTATGCCGTGAGCATAGCATAAATGCTACTCTATGATATTGCTTGAGTTGTTAACTTCGCACATCCAAATTGTCGACCTTGATCTAGAGTGCAATGCATGATAAATATACATGGTGTTAAGTGAAAAGATATGTCTAACCCTAGTCCACTTCAAGGAAAAACTTTTGTTAATAAAAATGGCTCAAAGTGAAATTTACATACATTTTTATATACTAGATAGTAAAACTTTTTAAAAAAACAAAAATGCAGCATAAACAACACAGGCCCGTGTTTCAGTTTTCTAGTACTAGTGTAACTAGGAATAAGTTCACTTGAGGACCCTTAATTTGTCGTCGAGTTTGAAAACCGTCCCTAAACCAAAATATCAGATACAACGCGTCCCTCAACTTTCAAAACCACTACAAATAAGGTCCCATAACGGTTTAGACAGTGGTTTCAGTTGATGTGACGCCACGTGGCATTTGACGTGGCATTATAATAGAGATTTAAAAATTTTAAAAATTAAAATAAAATATATGGGCCCATATATCAATAACATAAAAACATAAAAAAATATAGTGGGACCCACATGTCGGTGGGTCCCACTTCCTCCACCTCATCCCCTCTCTCCTCTCTATCTCCTTCTCCTCTCTATCTCCTTCTCCCTTCGCTTGAGTCAGCGGCAATGGCGCCCGGCAAGGAACGCAGCAGCAGCAGGAGGTGGTTGGTGAGCAAGGAGTCGGGGCGTTACGCACCTCGTTCCTCAACAAGAACCCTGTCATCCGACTGCTACAAAAGAGGTCGGTCAAGACTGCTTGACCTCATCGCTGCCATCCGCGCGGCGGCCGACGCCGACGTTGACGCAACAATCGACCTCGCAAGATCGGCGGCCCTCACCATCCCGCGCCCGCTGCACTTCTTCTCGTTGCTCCTCCGCCGCCACGCCCACCACCACTCCGTCGCCACAGTGAGGGACCTCCTCGTGGAGCTCTACCCCTCGTCCACCTTCCCGTCGTGTTAACGTCAAATTTGGTAAAGCTCGAAGTAATCATCGGCCTAGAATCAGTATCGATTTCAGATTCCTGGAATCGGTCGATGGGAATTATCACTCGCCAGCAGTTGAATTCTTAGCAGATTCGGTTAAGGAAACTATTCAATTAAAGAAAGCTTATCCAGAAGAAGCTGAGTTCAAGGAGGATGTGGCATGGCAATTTATCTATTAATTAGGCAGGCAGAGTCAGTTAGTTTCCTTTTATTTTTAGGAAAGATTGTTTAGAGTCCGATCAGAACTCGTATTTTTTACTTTATCTTTAGGAAAGTTTGTGTCTTGTCCAATAAGGACTAATATCTACCCATGGGTATAAATATGTACACCCAAGGTCTTTGTAATCTATCTCTCGATCAATAACAAAACTCTCGACGTATCGCCACCATCTTTTACGAGGTTTTACTTATCGACCGGCGGAACCTGGCACCTGACGCGGGGCTACATCGGCTTTGATCTTCAGCGAAGGGGTAAATCCAACATTCCGCCGGCCCCAGTGAATGTATCGACTACATCGGTGTTGTTTAAGGCTGCATTGCTTCGACCTCTTGGATCGCTCTGGTTCGGTTGATATATTTGCCTACTGTTGGCGCAGAATTTCGACCCGTCCAGCAACCAAACGGGTTCCGCGTTACCACGGCGGCCTGGGAGATCTGCTTAACTCCAGTGCAGGTCCAAATGGCTTGCCTAGTCGTAAGCAGAGCGTGCCAGTTGATTTGATCTGCAATCAACAAGAAACAAGTAAACCAAGTCAGAGAACAATGGCCGATCGGTCAATAGACCGATGACACATTGTCATAGCCCAGCCGATAGGGCAAAGCTATATCGGCTCACTTAGAAAATAAGTAAAACATGAATCTAATCTTATCAGCCTTTATTGATATGTAGATCTCAACTAATAATGTCGGCCGATAAGGATAACGAAGGTAACTGTAACATCCTGAATATTTCGACTTTGGAATACGGAATTAAAAATTCAGAATAACCAAAAATCTTTTTCAAAATACATTCATGCCTGAACTAACTCAATTCGATCTGTCGTTTTTCGTTTACACGTGGGCTAATAGACGAACGTCTGAGGATACGTCGATATTTGATTTCAAATATTATTCATTCAAGGAGCTATGATTTGCATATGCCAATTATTTTCGAAAAACAAAAACCCTCGAGTATATTTACTTTATAAATAAAGCTATATATCTAAATGTATCACCATTTTGGATAAAACCCATTAAGGGATAGTTTATTAAAACAAATACTGTTCCACTAAAGAAATAGCTTTGATTATTTTGTATGAACCTTTATATAGAGTGATAAGCTTTTGTAAATTATTTGCAAAATAAGGTCTATTGGTAAAGTACTTACTAGAAACCTTAATTGCGAAATATAAATTCCTAATAGGCTATTTTCAAAAATATGACCTCCTCAGACAAAGTCTAGTCCTAGGCGTAATTTTAGTTTGCTTGTTAATTGTTTATTTGTGTGTGTCTAGAATCTGTGCCAAAAATCCCAATTAATTATTTCCTTGTAGACTCACATTCCTTTTCCCTCCAAAATATCTTTCCAAATAATTTTCCTTCCATCCGGAGATCCTAGCAATAATTGTTCCGGAATCCTACCGCCAACAAATAATTTTTGTGCAGATACATATCAAAATTCGACGGCCATTTCTCTCGTCGAATTTAATCGTGAACCGATGGAACCTGCAGAAGCCAAGTTTTTCCCCCAGTCATCTTTTCTCCAAATAAAATCTTCGTGTTTGGATTTTGAAATCCGAAATGCGTCCTAAATCGCTCGTCCAATTTTTACCAGTGCTAAATTATTTTGCTTTCTACTCACTCCATTCATTGCAAGCCAAAATACTCATCTACCTCCCTGTATACAGGGAACAACAACAAGCAAACTCTATTACTCTCCCAGCATGCATACATGCACACGTCCTTCAGCTCTTTATTTCCTGAGCTCCCTGCAAATCGGAGATTAGGCGCCGTCCTGCACTGTACACTAAGCATGGTTAGGCACCGTCGCCGCCTTCTCCGCCAAGCATACGACCATCTCTGCACACGGTCCAGTGCGCCATGGCACCGCGACGAGCTTGCCGGTGTCAAGCGTCCACACCGAAAGCAAACGCCGAGTCCATGCCGTCCTCCATCGACCACCGTCCACCGTCCTCGCCCCTGTGCGGCCCTGCCATTGGCGTCAGCCGGACAGAGCATTCGGCCCCGCTCGGCAGAGCAGCCTTCGTCGTCATCCGCTGGCCGCGACGGCTATAAAAGCCGTCCTTCTCGCTCACTGTTGCCGTCACCACGACCGGCCGAGTCGGCGCCATCACTGGCCGGCCAGGCCAAGCCGTCGCCCTCCCCTGTCGAGCCCTTCCCTTTTGCCGGCCTCCCTGCCGAGCGCCGTGGTCGGCGCCGTGCCACGCCGCTCAGCCGCCGGCCTCCCAGCCGCGCCCGCGCCGCACGCCAGCCGACCGCCCCTGCCGTGCGCCGAGCCGTCTCGGCCGGCACTGCCCCGGGATGCCGACGCCACCCCGAACCACCGGCGCCCTCCCCTCCTGCCCTGACGCCGCCTCGGCCGGCGCCGCCCCAGCAGAAGCCGCCGCTGCCCCGGTCGCGCGTCGCCTCGGGTCATGGCCGCGCGAGCCGCGACGTCGTCGACCCGCAGCGCACTGCCGCGCCCGCGTCGCGCCCGGCTGGCGCCCGTGCCGCCCGACCGGCTGCCCCGCCGCCTCCTGCGTGCCGCGCCACGCGCGCCGACCCCATCGCCTCGGCCGCACGCCGCCGTCTTGGCCACGCGCGCCGCGTTGCGCCGTGCGCCGCGCCGCGCCTGCTGCCGCGCGCGCCGCCTACGGCCGACGCCACCCTGCGCGCCGGCGCCGCTCCGCCGGCCGTGCCGTGCCGTCGCCCGGCCGGCCGCCTTCCCCAGCCGTCGGCCCCCTCCCGCGGCACCCTCCTCTCCTCCAGGAAGCAGCAGCAGAGAAGAGAAAGGAGAGAGAGAGAAAGGAAGAAGGAAAGAGAAGGAAAGGATAAGGAGAGAGAAGAAGGAAAGGGAAAAAGGAAGAAAAAAAAAGAAAAGAAAGAGGAAATAGGAGGTGGGACCCACCAGTGGGCCCCACGTGTTATTATCTCTCTCCATGGGCCACCCATTGACCGCGGACTTCCAAAAAGTCTAAATCGCGTCCCTCTTCTTTGTCGGGCCGAAGCCCATAAAGTCCGCCAAGAAGTCTACAACGCCTCCCCCTACCTCATTGGGCCAAACAGCCTTACAACCTATCCACAAGTCCATGTTACATCCCTTTTGTTCCTCGGGCCGAAGTCCACCAACAAGCCATCCTCCTCACCAAAGTCTAACATATATCCCTCTACTCACCCAACCCCCTCTATTGAAGTCCATCTTGCCTCCCCAAGCCATTCATTCCTGTTGGGTTAAGTAATAAAAAGATAAAATCTAATGCTCCTCCCCGGTACTACTTCCGGCAACGACGTCGCCGTGCGCCGCGCCGTCATCTGAACCCCGAGAACGACTAACTTATTGGACGGCTAACCTCTAACATCTAACATTTGACCCATTGACTCACTAACCCGCTGACTTCTAACTCACTAACCCGCTGACCTCTAACTCACTAACCCGCTGACCTCTAACTCGCTAACCCCTAACCCCTAACCTGCACTAACCCGCTAACATTTATTCCTTAACGCTGTGTGTTCGTTTGTTGCCACCGATCGAACACGTGGTGTGCGAGGACGATCCGCGGGCCGACTGTCCCCAGGCTGTACATCGACGACCGTAGTTTCGTGTAAGGACCGCCGCTCGGTGTGCCGCTACCCGGCTGCCGCGAGGTGAGCTCCTCTCCTGCTCTTCCTCTTGCTTTTGTTTCCTTACCGCCGTTGTTGCCGCGGCACGGTAACGTGGTGAGGCGCAACACCGTACCCGTTCCCTACGCGGTTGCCCTCCGCAGCGATCACCACTGTGCCGCCGGCCATGCATGCGCCACACAGCTAGCTGGCTGTACGTGTGCATGCATGCAAGCAGCTCACATGCATGCAGCTAGCTAGCCGTGTGTGTGCATATGCATGCATGCTTGTAGCTCGCCCAAGCCCTTCACCTCACCATGCGCACACCCATTTAAAAACAAAACCTGTACATGAGGAGCCAAGGGCGGTTCCACCCGTCAGACCTTTCCCTTTTCTTTGTTTTAAAACTTTTCCAATCTTTCGAATTCCATATCTCCCTCGTTTTAAGTCGGATTTGAACGAAACTTTCGTCAAAATCTTTCTAAAATCAAGATCTACACAATGGCACTAGGTTGGTTATTTTTGGAATTTTTGGCTCTTTTTGTGTTAGCGAGTAGTTCGTGACGTTAGTATTCAATCGGACAGGGTACATCTGCGAGGAGGAAACTGAGCTAATTGAGAACGAACCTCCAATTGAGCAAGGCAAGTCACTACGCCCCCTTCCTCGAACATGTTGATCCTATCTTTATAAATGTGTTGATTGCAAATAAAATTGCATGCTAATTATAAAACGCGTACCTACATTTGCTTAAAGCCTTACCTTTGATATTGTTTATCCTTATGTATTTACACACCTTTGTTACCTGAGTATATTATTTTACGCGTGATTATTTACTCACTGCTTAGCCCTGCTTACATAGACGTTATACACTCCATATGTGGGATATGTGGATGTGGTTACACTGATCACTCGATGGGAGTGATTGATAGAGATCGGGTGGAGACATAAGCGCCACCCACAGCATGAAACCTTTGTGAAAACCCAAAAACTTAATTAAACAAAAGTGATTTCGACTGGGGCGGCACGGATAGAATATGGGTGGTTCTGGGAACGGTAAGCCGCCGACCCTGGTCAGTTAAGGACCGAGTCAAGAAGCTAAGCAGGAAACGAACCGAGTACGACCACACTTCTTGAGTGGGGTTAGACCCGGTGGACTAGGTTATTCTCGTGAGGTGGCACCCCAGACATGGTAGGTTCTGGATATCGGTATGGAAATGTGGAAGTGTGTGGTTTAATGACGTCAAGCTTTATATATGTATGATGTAACCTTCAATCTCGGGAGCGCCAGGACTCCCCTCACAACCGGCTCGAGGTAGGAATGTGGCGCCGGGGGTGCAATGGGGATTCATAGTCCTTGGAGCGGGTGCCGCCATGCGAGGGTAACTGAAAAACCGGGCCGTGACAAGTCTCATGTGTTGGGTGCGTCACGGAGTGTGGGATTAAAAGCGTACATCCACTGCAGTGTGAGTAAACTAAACTATTCGAATAGCCGTGCTCGCGGATATGAGCGCCGGGACTTGCATTACTCTTGACTAGCCTCGTCAATTTGTAATATTGCTTAAAATATGATGGGTGTGGAAGGTGTGACCTTGCCTGATATGCAAAAAGGTCATAGTGGTTAAAATTGTGGAAATTGGATGTGAGGGTAAACCGGACCAAGCGAGGCTTGGGGAAGGTGGATGAACCCCCGCAGGTTAATGATAACTTCAACTTAACGTGGTTTTCAGTTAAAACTATTGTGGGATAGGTTTGTGAAATAATTTGTGAAAACTAGCTTTATGCAAATAAACCAAGCCATCCTTGAACCCCTATGAACATTATATGCATTCTGTAGTGGTGGCTTGCTGAGTACGGTTGGTACTCACTCTTGCTTATTTACATCTTTTAGAAAGGTGTTGGTGTCGACCTGTACATGTGCTATGCTGGCAAGGAGTTACCGAGGACGGTGGAATAGGGACCTAGGTTCACCAGTCGATGCGTGTGGGATAAGATGGACCGCCGCTGCTTCGCTTCCGCTACTTCATTTAGTTGTTTTGGTATTCTGTGTTGCTGTCGACCATGCTTGGTCTATTCGGGTTCCATTTGGGCTACCCTTGTATTATTAATATATTGTAAGACCTGTAAGACGATGTCAGCTTGAGATATACAACTGTGCCATGTGTGTACCATCTACTGATCCAGAGAATGGTATTGTAATACACATGGGGTTCCCGGTACACATAACCGGGGGCTCACAGTAACTACACTAGCTAGTACTCTAGTGCAAACTTATACGAACCAATCGGCCAATATAAACACATCAATCATAAAGAAATCTTAAGATTACTTCACGATCGATGTATCTATACTTATCGATCTGCACATATAAGTGGCAAACACATGCAAGAAACATAAAGCAACCACATGCGTTAGATAAGACCGGCTAAAACCCCGGTACTATCCTTAGTTACAACCGAAAACAGGCTTCGTGTTAGATCTCAAAACAGGACTAAGGTCGATGGCAACTCGAAGTGTGAATTGAGACTTAACACGAAGAAAATCAAGTCGTCGATTGCTTTTGGGGATGGTAGCTGTATTGAACAATCTAGCCAAGCATAAGAATTAAATCATCGTCGGCAATAAACCCTAAAGCGAGTAAACCGCTGGCAAGGCTTAATTAAGATACCTGTCAAAGTTATTCAAGACATGATAATCGACAATCACATCATCGAGGCTTAACGTGTCTAAAGCGACACGTTAGCCCCGACGATGCAGATCGTCGGGGACGAGTTCTTACCTCTGCTCCGAAGAAGCAAGAACTCGTCAAAGAAGACCTCTTGCGAGGGTTGGCGATGCGCCGAAAGTAAATTGATTTGATTGTGTGATTACTTGAGAGAGATTACATGTAGAAACTATCGGGATATTTATACCCGAGATTACAACAGAACCCTTGTCGGGTACGATCTTATCTATAACTAACAAACAAATCTTTACGGCAGACTCTAACCACAGATTAGATCTAAACTACCCAATTTACAGGATACAATTGCCTAAAATCGAGCTTTATCTCTATTTGGCAACTTCCTTAAAGCTTATCTCGAGCCCAGACCAAGCCCACGTCGACGCTGTCAACTTACAACCCGTATCGGCCCACCACCAAACCGAATCCGTATCGGCCGATATGCTTTTTACAGCAACGCCTTTCCTAGTCTGATACGACCACCGGGTCCGATACGAAATCTGGTCTGCCTCGAACTCAATCTTTCTTCTCTGCTTCGGTTTCCCGTCCGCTTCCAAGTCGATTACCAAATTTCACCGTTAACACCTACTTGATATTTTGATTCTATCTTTAATAGCAATATGTTTAGAGACGCATCAATTTAGATGGGACTGTCTCGGTTAGGTCTGATCTTCTGTCTTAGTCGATATTTCTCTACAATCACAATGATGCTTTAGATAGATTTGTTTTATCCATCACATTAGACAGATTTATCGTCTCATTAAGCATTAGATTATTATATACAACCTCGTGCTGCATCAGTTAGGTTTGACTTACTAGATTGTTGTTGATAATCTAAGTCTTGATAAGCCGACAGGTTTATGCTAATGTTTCATCAGAGAGTTAGCCGATCTTATCTGATGTGTTAAATTTCTCTTTGATGATTTTACTGTCTTGCTTAAATTTAACACATGACTACCCTAAAAATCAATCAAAGGCTCGATTATCAAGACCTTATACTTCCTTTCATACTTAGTGCTGCATTAATTGGATTTAACCTACTAAGTCATGTTTGGAATTGTAAGAACTAGCTTGCTCTTTGATTGCTAATAAGGGTTTCATCGGGGTTTCAGCCGATGAGTTATCTGGACGTTGCATCGGCTTATAAGGATTATATACAAGTTGGTTTTAGCCGATGACAACAAAGGCTTCATTGATTATTTAATCATTTGGATTTAACGACATCGGATCTTCAGCCGATGTATGCTTTAACCTTCAGATCAACAGTTATTTTGTCATATCATTATTGGCCGATTGATTTCTATTGGATTATATTGTTATATTATTACATTATTATCAACCGATTGTCTTTACATCATTATTTACTCAAGTATCAGAATCTACAGCCGATTGCTCAAAACCCTATCGTCATCGGCTGGAATTACTATATTGGCTTGCTGGCCGATCGGCTCTGCAATCTTCAATTTATATATCTTATCAGTTGTAGGATCAAACTGACTGACACGCCCGCATCTTATCAATTTTAGGACCTGCACTGGAGCTAAGCAAAACTCCCAAGCCTTCGTGTGTTTGTTGACATGGTTTGCTTCAACATTGGATTTGACACCATCGCCGGACGCGGATTTTTCGTCAACACGCCTCGCGGTGCTCGCGCTCCCCGACGTCGTCTACCACCACGGGGAGCCCCGGGAGATCGTGCAGCTCCTCCTCGTCCTTGCTAACCACGGCGTCAAGGCTGACGCCCCCGTCTAGAACGCCGTCATGAAGGCGCACTATGCCGCATCACACCCTGCGGGTGTCCTCGGCGTGCTCCGCCGGATGAAGGACGACGGCTTCGAGCCCGACCTCGTCGCATACCGCCACCATCGCCGCCGCGTTGCTGCCATCCTCTCCCTTGAGGACGCCGTCTCCCAGGTCGGTTCTGACCTCGCCGACTTCCTCCGCTCCGATTTTGACCACGCGCCCCGTAGCCTGCTCCAGTTCTCCAAGCTCGCCATCCCCAAGCCCATCTCCTCCATTGCATCTCCCTCTTCGAGTCCCTCGTCTCCGGCCTTCTCCACGCCCTTTCCTCCTCCCACATCCTTGGCCCCGAAGATTTGGGTTGTTGTTTTTCTCAAAACCCACAGCTCAGCCTCACTGATTGGATCTTTGACTGCCTCCTCTCCCCCGTCGGCACAGGCTTTGCCTCCATCCTCGTCGGCACTTTTGCTAGGAACCTCGTCTTGTCTTACCGCGCCGTAGACTCTGGGAGCCCTGACCCTCGCAACCAACCAGATTGGCTCACCGCGCTCTGCAGCGACAAGGGCAATGACGCCGCGACTAACCTTGTCTAGGTCTTCGTCAGCATCGTTGTCGCCGCTTACCTCGACCAGACTGCCTCCGTGCGCACTTCTGACCAACGAAGAGAGGAGATACAGAGGAGAGAGGGGGTGAGGTAGAGGAAGTGGGATTCACCGACATGTGGGTCTCACTATATTTTTTATGTTTTTATTTGATTGACATATGAGCCTATATATTTTATTTTAATTTTTAAATTTTTTTAATCTTGATTTTAACACCACGTCAAACGCCACTTGGGACGAGGATCAAGTCAAACCATCCATGTAGACATCACGTCAGCTGAAACCGTCGTTCAAATCGTCTTGGGATCTTATTTGTAGTGGTTTTACGAGTTAAGAGACGTGTTGTATTTGTATTTCGGTTTAAGGACGGAACCTCAAGTGAACTTTTAGCCCATATGAATGGGGCCCACCAAACCGTGCTCGTCGCCGCTACCAGAATCCCCGTGCTCCGCCGCCGCCGCTTCCCCCTCGCCTCGGTCTCCTGCCGCCGTTCTCCGGCGCCACCTTCCGCCCCTCGAAACCGGCCGCCGCGCTCGCCTCCGCCTACCCCCTGTCCTCCTCGGTGACGCGCGGCCACCTCCCCGTCTCCGCCGCTTCCTCCAACACGCGCGACCGCGAGGTATCGGCCATGAGCTGCACATCGGCAGCTTAGAGCCATTCCCCTAGCCATGTAGCTGCGTCCATGGCGCTCAAGGTCAAGTCTCGCATGTGGTTTGCGAGACCGCACCTGCTATGGAGCAGGCTACTGTTCTCCTCTTGCTCAGATGCGCCTGCTGCTCGTCCTTCCGGCGGCGGCGGCGCTAGAGGGGATTCTTCAGAGTTCGATTCCGCGACGCGATCGCTCAGGAGCAATCCCCAGCCAGAGAGGCTAGCGCATATCCTTGATTCTGCTTCAGATTTCAACCTGGCCCTTAGGATTTTCAGATGGGCTTCATATCAGAGAATGCCCATTCACACGGTTGACACATACGCCTGTATGATTTCCAAGCTTGGTGATGCTGGAAATCATGATGATATAGGCGGCTTCCTGAGGGAGATGGTCAGATTGGATGTCCCTGGATTGGAAAAGGTCATGAATGATTTAGTTCAGTTCTTGAGTGGTAAAAACTGTTTTGATGAAGCATTGTTGGTTATCCAACATGCTAGCTCTGGTAATTTCAAGCTGTCGGTCTCGTCTTGTAATGGCATGCTGTGTGGTTTGGTCAAGCAAGGGAGGGGCTTGCGACCGTTCATGCGTGCGTACATGGAGGTTGTGAAGGCCGGAGTTCTTCCTGATGTGGAAACATTGAATTGGTTAATTGAGGTCTTGTGTGAAGCTGGCCATTTAGAGTTGGCACTGGTTCAGTTTGATAAGATGAGCAAGAAGAGGTGCATTCCTAATAGCCATACTTTCAAGATACTCATAACAGCACTTTGTTCGAATGGTAGAGCTGATGATTCAGTGGACCTGTTTGATAAGATGTTGCTGCTGAGATGCATCCCTGATAGATCCTTTTGTGTTCAAGTTCTGCCCTTATTCTGTAAGTTCAGTAAATTGAAGGAGGCCAGAAAATTGCATCAAATGATGAAAGAATATAAACTTCAGTCAGATCAGCATTTATATAACACCTTGATTAGATGCTTGTGCGAGAATCAACTATTGGATGATGCAGTTACAGCATTTAATGAAATGATAGCATCAGGCCATGCTTCGACAAGGAGTACATTTGTGAACATTATAGACTGTTACTGCACACTGGGTCAGTTCCACAAAGCTATCAACTTTCTTGAGGAAAACGATGTTACTGAAATAGAAGCATATAATGTATTGCTGAGATCATTGTGTAAAACAGGAAGAGTTCAGGATTCAGTTAACTATCTTACAGAATTACACAGCAGGGGTTTAGTTAATTGTCAATCATGGAATATAGTTATCGCTCAGTTCTGCAACAATGGGAATATTAGAAGAGCATCTGAGCTCATCTGTAGAATGATAGTTTCCTCTTTTACAGCTGATGAGAGTACATATTCTTATGTTGTATCTTGTTACTGCAAGCTAGGTTTGTACAAGAATGCCTTAGATATGTCCAGAAGGCTGGATGTTGGCAACTTATCTTTGAATTCAGAATCTTTTTCGCAGCTGGTAGAGAGCTTGTGCCACATAAAAAAGATCCAAGAAGCAGCTGAAGTTTTTAAATATCACTGCAAAAGAGGATGTAGCCTTACCAGCGAGTCACTTGAGATGTTAATTCAACAGAGTTGTATGGTTGGAATGATCCGTGAGGCAATCAACATGCGTTCAGTAGCTGTTTGCACTGGTACTACTTGTACATTTACCACTTATAACACAATTTTCCAAGCACTACTCCATTTGAAGAAGGAGAAGGATATGTTGCTTCTCTTTGCACATATGCTGATGGAAGGTTGTCTATTGAATGAGTATACATACAATTGTATTTTGCGTTGTTTCCTTACCAAGGAAACGAGTTTTGAGGCTGCTATCTTGTTCAACAGAATGGTGAAGGATGGTTTTGTTCCTGACCAAGAGACATTTGAGCTATTAGTCCCTGATATGGCCCTTTCTTCTTTACTTAATATGATTTCAGACAGTTTGCTAACAGTTGTAAATATAGATGGAATGATGAGCCCCAGAATATCTAACATTATTATTTATGGCCTTATTAAAGAAGGCTTCAAGAGTGAGGCATGTAAGTTTCTTGATCGAATGATAGAGAAGGGGTGGGTACCTGATTCAAGGACACATAGTATCTTGCTCAGCAGCAGTGGTCGAGAGGAGCCTAGAGAAATTGATGAAATCAACCACACAGTGTATGATGACAATGTAAGCAACATACTGTTGGAGGGTCTAGATTAAGAGTCGGAAGACTTGCTTTTAATCGGTGTACAATCACAAGCAGATAGTTGCGCAGCTGACCTTTGAGCTCTATACTTGTGCGCTGTTTGAGGGACAACATTTTCAGGTGGCTCTCTTAGGAAATTCCATCAATAAAGAAACATCATGTTAATTTGGTTTTGGTGTGTATTGTCATAATTATTGGATGGCATCGATGCTCAAGCAACGTTGTTTGGGACGTGAGGGTTGTAAAAAGTACAAATACCTCCAGGAGATGGGATGGTGAGTGACTAAGCTGTTTTTCTGCACACCATCATCTGTCTTTCAGAAAACAGCTATTTAGCTTTATCATTTTATTTTACAAAACTTGCATGCTGTTCTATCTTGTAACATAATGCATAAATCTGTTTTCATGCTAGTATGTGTAGACATGCTCAATTTTCTTGTATAATATACTGCAGAAAGTTAATTATATTCAAGTGTGTTGTATATCTTTGTAACCTTGTGCCTTTCTTCTGTTTTGCTTTTTTTTTTTTACATGAACCTTTATAGTCAGCATACTGTTTCAGGATATATGGATAGAGTGGACAGTAGCCGAACAGATTCAATAGGTGATGGCCTTCATGTAATGAACTGTAATTTTTTTCTTGGATCAATCATTCTTGTGCTCATGTGAGCATAAGCACTTATATGGTTTGGATTTGTTTGTGTAATATAGCGCCTTGACTAATCTTCAGCTTTTTTTCTTTCCTAAACGACAATCTTCTGTTTTGCTTCGTTGCATGCACAAGTCTTGACTCTTGAGCATTTGTTTTTGGGTATGCATAAAAGTAGACAGTAGCCTGAACTGTACAAGAATTGAAGCCCATGGAGTTATGAGCTTATGATTTTCCTTTGAGAACAATATTAAGAATTGTATGCTAGAATGTTACTTGGACAATTCATTCACATCTGCAATCTTTACCACCCCAAGATTTATCAAGGGTTAGCCATATTTTGTTGTGATACCGTTCATCAGGGATTTCTGAAGGTACAAAACGTGCGGTGTGCGAAGTAAAGTTCTGAATCGACCAATTCGTCTTGTATACTCGCAGATTTACTATAATTCGTCCTGACCTGAATATTGTCTTGAGATGTGGAGAATAACGAAACAAGGAGGTTAACAACAGAAGATTCAGGAAGGAAGAACAGAGCACTAGTTTATAAATTGAAGAGTACCACCATTATTTGCTTATTCTGAAAGTTTGAAGAACACCTGTTTTATCTTTTTGGCTCTCCAGGTTTGCAGCTTACATTTCACCCTCATTATTGTCTGGTCCTTTTATTCACCCAAAAACCCAATGTTTGTGGCTTTGTGCATTTCAGATGGCTGATTCAAGGTTAATCCTCCGGCTTTACAGTTTCTGGAGTCCCGACGGATTGCAAGGCCTAAACGCCTTCTGTGTAATGCTCATAGAAGTTTATGCTTGCATGTGTCTCAAATCCTTTTGGGGGGCTTAAAATTCTTATCCGTTTGCAGGAGCTCTACTGTTAATTTGAAGAAGAGAAATACAGTGAACCCGAAGGGAGAATACAAGACGATGCCGGCAGCCCTGAGGACGGCAACAGCAAACGAAGACCAGATTCTTGCCATTTTCTGAACCGGATCAATATTATAATCAGTTCTTTACATTGATGGAATAAAAAGAATTAGTTGGATTTCCTGCGCAATTGCATGAAGCTACATTAAGTTTATCTAAAAAGAATTGTACTACTTAATACATAGCTGTTGTTTCATAAATACATTTGTACGGCTATCAATATCCACCGTTATAATCTAGACCAACCATGTTTAAATGGTGTTGATCTTTTCTCTTCTTTTTGGGGTTAACTGGTATAATTTTTAGTGCAGTGAACTTTGTGGCTTGTTTTAGGTTCTTTTATTATTATACCTACATCCAGTTGATGTGGACCTGTTATTATGACTCAAATGAACAATGTTCGCTCCTCACGTAAGCAAAAATGTTGTGAACAGCTTCTGAGTTTGACATGGAGAAATTTATAGTACGAGAGAAATCTGAACAAGGTTTGATAGCTCTCAAACAAAGCGAGGTGAATTTCGGGCTAGCATAAATACCACCTTATTATACCTCATCAAATCAATTCCAAACTAACTAACTAAATTATTGCCAAATTCAAACAGTTAAATGTATATTTTTAACAATAATTTTCTATATAAAAATTGTTTTAAAAAAATCAAATAAATCTATTTTTTAAATTTATAATAGTTAATATTTAATTAGCCACATGGTAATGAGTTTTTTCGTTTCGCGTGGGCTAAAATATCTACCTCCAACTCTGAGAACGAACGGACCCTAAGGGAAATCTAAAGAAGGTTTGATATAGCTTTCGAACGAAGCGAGGTGAATTTCGGGCTAGCATAACTAATACCTTGTTATAGCTCATCAAAATCAATTCCAGCTAAACTAAACTATTTTCAAACTCAAAATTCCCGAACACAATTTGCTGCAAAAAACGACTCTGAAATCCGAAATGGAATCCACTCTGATTTCTGAACACAAAAACGACCGAGACTCAAGTGAAAGAGACCCGCCGCCACTCGTCGCCTCGCCTCTACTTAAGCCCGTTTGGCCGCCGACCCAACCGCACCGCGTCGCAGGCAGCCGCAACTTCGCAACTTCGCAAGGGTCGGAGTCGCACGCACGCCACGCGCGAACCTGCCCGCCTCTCGCGCCTTCCAGAAGCCATGGCCGCCGCCACCAACGCCGCCGCCGCTCCGGTCCCAGCTCCGGCCGTCCCCGCGACGCCGGTGCCGCGCGGGCAGGTGGATCTGGTCGACTTCATCGACTGGAGCGGCGTCGAGTGCCTCAACCAGGACCCCGCCCACAGCATCGTTAACGCCCTCAAGCAGGTAACCCCACCTGCTCCCCTCCCTTACAAACCCTAGCTCGCTCGGTCAATTCCTCTTCCGGTTCCGCGGATTTTAGAAAAAAAAATTTGCGTGGTATCTAGGGTTTCGTTACTTGCTACTGGAAGGTGGTGTTGTGCCCGATCGATCGATCGATCGCGCTGTGATTAGCGCGGTTTTACCTGAGCGGATTTTAGTGGCGATTCCGTTTTGATGCTTGGTGGTTGCAGGGCTACAGGGACGACGAGGGGCTGTACTTGGCCAGCGATTCGGACGAGCAGCTGCTTATCCATATCCCCTTCATGCAGGTGGTTAAGCTGCATTCCGCGCTATTCAAGGGCCCCGAGGAAGATGGTGAGATTTCAACCCCTGTTAGGGCTTTATGCCTGGGATGCTAGAGTTCTGTGCAAATTGACTCATTTTAGGCCAAATCACAAAAACTAAGGTGTGATTAATAATTCTTTCATTCGAGACCTGATTATTCCCGCCCCTAAATATGATGTTATACTGTTGCATGCAATTAATGGCCATGTAGGGGGCTGCTCGCCTCAGCAATGCAGCGACTGCAGCCAGCCAGCAGCGAACCGCTTGGCTTCCTGTATTGCTCATCGCATGGTGCCCCTAACCAGCTGCAGCCAAGCAGCTGGGCTGTGCCGCTACAGTCCGAAAAGCCACAACGATGTTAGCCAATCGGCCCCAATATTACTTCACCTGTTCATTTGGATCATTATTCAAGACCAGAGGCTTGGGCGTGCACAGACGAGCAGCACCTTGCCGCCTGGCTGAGCAAGACATCTGTATTAACTTACCTTGAAAAATGCAACTCTTAGCTTATCGTTAGGATTAGATGAGTTGAATTAGAGCAAGGCATTTATGCCAGCTAACTTCTTTTAGTTTGGAGGACGACAACTTATAGCTGTCCTATCTAGTACTAGTTGTGTGAGGATCCTTATGGCTAGATAGTGAAATCTAAGCTGTTATTTTGTGTATTTGTGATAATTAAGGATTCAGTGGGTTTGAAATGGTAACTGTAAGAACTATCATTACTATGTAGCTTATATAGAATACTTGTTAGTTGTGGTGCTAGTGTTGGTACAAAGTTTTGATAGTTTAGAGACTTACGGCAAAGGTGGCTGCTTGTACAAATTCCAGATAATTATGTGACATCTGTGGCATAAAACATTAATTTATTGTTAAAATTATCCATTTAGTGGAGATTAGTTCTTTTCAAAGTTGAAACAGAGTCAATTGAACCTCTTTAAGTTCTTACGATTCGCTACCAGTTTTGATCCTCCCACCAAGGCAATCTGTAAGCATTCTCATCTTGTGCAAAACTGCAAATCTCTGTAGGTATTTTTGTGCATTAAGTTCTAGCTACAA
The DNA here is from genome assembly GCA_008326285.1 of Oryza officinalis. Lineage (NCBI taxonomy): Eukaryota > Viridiplantae > Streptophyta > Magnoliopsida > Poales > Poaceae > Oryza > Oryza officinalis. Next base: position 54,903,063 of record BDMV01000003.1, on the reverse strand, counting down.
GCGTAGGAATTAATACAGTAGAGCTGATGTTTTTGTGCACGGAGCTTCCTGTCCACAGCCTTTTTCTTTATTCTTCTTTTATCCATAAGTCTGGATGAGTAAATTGATTCATAAAAGTTAGAAGCCCCTTTCTTAAGTGCGCTTCCACTATTTCTTTTGGGTTGTGATGCTTTCTCAAATAATTCTAATATTCTGTCATCCTAGGCCCGAAAACAATTAAACTCTTCTGCAACAAAGAGCATATGGGTTTCAGGTATGCTGACTTTTAACTCTGAAGTTGAAAAGCTCATTGGGACTTTTAACTTTTTCAAAGTGCTTTACATTCTCTCTTTAGGCTGACATAAATTTCTCTAATTAATGGCAGCAATGTCAATGACTATCCACCAAGTGACAGTCTTGACCTGTCTTCCAATCATTTAGCAGAGGTATCATCTTGTCCTGAGTTTTGCTACTGGATTTGTTCTTTTGGTCCTTGATGATCATTTAGTATTTCTGTATTTGACGTCAATAGTTCGTATTTTGGGCTATGTCTTACCTCAAAATGATGAGCCTGGCCATTCTTTTCTGCAGAGTAAGCCTGTGCAGCTTAAGTATGTCAAGTTCCAGAATGTTCGCAGGTATGTGCATTTCTCTCTGACACACGAGCGTGCAGTGCATGTGCAGGCCTGCCTGCCTATTTTCTTGTGACGAGCTATTTCTTCTTTCCAGCCTGACTATATTTATTGAGGACAATCAAAGCGGAAGTGATGTCTCAAAAATTCAAAAGATTGCGCTGTACGGAACAACGTAAGTTTTGTTTTTCTATGTATTGCTCTTATGCTTGGACTGCTGAAATTCGGTTGAAGTATAATTAGTGAGTTTGTTAGAGTGAAGTTAATGAAATTTGGACTGCTGAAACTTGGATGCTCCATTTTTAGCAGTTGCTATTTTTTGATAAAAACTGATAGTGAAAGCACATTATACCAATTTAGAAATGGATATGCTAAATACAGTCCATTTCAACAAAACTCAGGCTTTGAATTATGCATCAAGTGTAGCCCCAAATTTTTATTCAGTCATTGCAGAATTTCCCATCGGGACACATGTTTGGCGGAAATTGTTATTACATGTGCTATGCCTGCCTGCTAAGAGGCTAAGAGACGCTTGGTTTCTTTTTGCAGTGTGGACACTACAAATATGAAGGACCTGAAGAAGATAGAAGAGCATTAAGACCATACAAAAGCTAGCATGTTCCAGTGGGTGTGTGGCACAAAAAAAAACAGTTAACAATTGAATTTCTAGTTGATCTTGGCAACTTTGCGCCCCCATTTTATACGTGAGGAATTTGAGAGTCGCAGGATCTGGTGGAGATGCCAATACATTTGGCCTCCTCGAGCTTTACTTTGTAGTGCTTACTGATGGCTTGATGTGGCAAGCAAATTCATATGTTGCCTCTTTAAGAAATTCATATTTGGAGTTGTGGTGGTACTTCTTGATCGACCTATCTGCATCACAGTTACTGTTGCATGTTTCTTAAGAAATTCATATTTGGAGTTGTGGTGGTACTCCTACTTGTTAGATCGATCGACCTGCGTCACAGCAACTGTTGCATGTTTAGCTTGTGCTTGTTTGCCTGTCTAATTAACTGGGAACCAAACTACACTACTGTTGGTCGTTCGTTCAATTTGCTATGTCATGACAAGATGATTCAAACTACATTTCAGATTGGCAATGCTTGCTTGTTAATGCCCCATCACAAAGGAGTTGTTTAACCCTATCTTTACGTACAGTGTCTTGTTAAAAAAAATACTAGAAATCACATATCAAATCCAGCTGCATCCTGCAGCCCAATGTGGTTGGCAAATTGTTGTGCTATGCTACCCATCGGCGGCCTGGAGCGCCGTGACGAGGGCCATGAATAGGTTGATGATGTCGAGGTAGAGCGTGATGGCGGCGGTCACGTACTCGTCGTAGGTGTATCGCTTGATGAGGTTGTCGGTGTCGTAGATGATGAACCCGGAGAAGATCAGCGCCGCCACGCACCCGTACACCAACTTCCCCGTTCTACCCATCGGGAAAAAGATCTGTATGCATACCCATTCAGTTAGCTCATTGGGTTATTGTGGTTGATGAAGTGTATTCCCATAGTATAGCAACGAATGTGACATTACATAGCTAAACATGATATAGTGTTTCATCCGATTTTAGGTTACTGTATTACAAGACGGAGGAAGTAGCACACTTACCTTGATCAAAGCGAAGAGGAAGAGGACGAGCGTGGCAGCGAAGAGGAATGGGCCGAGGAATTCGAAGTCGTAGCCTTTCTTGGCGGCCCAGAACGTGTAGCAGGTCAGGCCGACCACTATCACCGCCGTCATGGCCGCCGCCTGAAATATCACCGTCCCTGATCACACATTCATCACAAAATTACTTGAGATGAGAAATCTTGATCTCATCTATCACAACAATAAAAATACAAATATTGTTTGAAAATTATTCAAATTTGTTTGTACCATTCTTGGAGAGGCAACCCAGGCCAACGGAGAAGCTAATGCCGACGGTGAAGAGGAGGAGGAAGAAGAGGTTGATCGGATGCTTGTTCCGGAAGTAGATCATCGGCAGCATCACTGAATTAAATACATCAATAAAAGCTACAGTAATTAATTGGTCGCTGCAACGATCAACCGAACCAACCCAAGGAATATCGAATATTACGTATATGCAGATAAGATTTTAATAAAATTTTAACGAAATTAGGGATGTACATATAATTTTTGTCTTTTCAAACATGTATCAGGAGACGTATTCACGGGGTTATGACCGTGTGAGTTTGGTATTACGTGTGTAGTGATGTGTGCGTGTGCATCTGTCGTATAATCGAAAAAAGAAAAAAAAAAGAGAGGATCAGCAGCTGCGTACTGATGAGAGGGGAGATGAGGATGAGGATGTAGGCGGCGAGGGCCTCCGGCGTGCGAGCCTGGAAGAAGGTCTTGATGGGCTCGATCAGGTTCACCGCCGCGGCGACGGCGACCGTCACCAGCAGCTGCACCGACACGATCACGTACACCTTGCGGATGAACGCCCACCGCAGCTGCGGGCTCTCGATCATGTACGGGTACATCCCGCCGCCGCCGACCGCCGCCCCTGGGTAGCACGCCTCCACGTCGCACTTGCTATGCTTCCCCATGGCTCGCTAGCTCGATCGATCGCCTCCACTTCCAAATCGGAGAAGACGACGACGATGACGACGTAGTACGTGGTCGCCGGCGCGGGCGTCAAACTGTGGTGGTTGATGCGGTTGGTGAGAAAGCGCGGCGTCTTTTAGAATTTTTGGGTGGTGGAGAGAGATGGCAGCGATGGCGCGCGCCGCGCGGCGAGGCTTTGTTGCTATTCTTGGCGCGCGTCTCGTCGAAACGGTTTCCTCGTGTTCGCCGTGGAGATGAGTCCACCTCTCGAGTCGTCTCCGAGTCTCTGACATGTGGGGTCACCGTTGCCGTCTCTGGCGGCGGCGACGGCGGCGGCGGAGGGGAAGCTGGGATTGTTCTCCAGCGTCCGCGCCGTCGACAAGAACCTCGTTGTCTTCCACGCCAAGCTGCGTGACGTTGTTTGTAACGCCTACGTCATCTACGACGCCATCGGCGAGTCGCTCTCCATGATCCCCTCTCCGGACCTCGCTGGTTCGATCACACCGGCTCTACCGGCGCTCTCATCGCGCGCCGCGGCGGCGCCGGCGATGACGACTACGCGCTGGTCCTCCTTGGCAAGAATCCGGTCCCCGTCGGAGAAGAATTCATCCGGCAAGACACCGTCGTTCTGTGGCGCCTGCCGCCGTCGCCGTGGGAGCTGACCAAGGTGGCGAACCTCCCCGCCCGGTGGATGGACGACGAGAGCGCGTTCTCCCCCGACGTGACATTCTCGTTCGACGGCCGCGCGTTCTGGGCGGATCTCCTCGGCGGCGCGCTGTTCTGCAGTTGCGACGGCCTCCTCTCCGACGAGGCCCATCGCGTCGACTTCGGCTTCATCCCTCTGCCGCCCAGGTGCCAGTACCCTCACCTCCGGTACGACCGCGACGTGGCGCCGTCAGGTTCGTCGCCATCGACGGCTTCCTCGAGCACGTCAACGCCAGCGATCGCAAGGTGACGGTGTGGAGGCTGCAATGCTCGACGTGGGTGAAAGAGCACGAGCTCGGCGTGGACAGCCTGCGGAGGCAGCAGGAGCACACGACGGCGATGTACCTCGTGGTGAGCGCGCGGGAGGAGCACGTCGTGTACCTCGTGCTGGGCGGGTACTACCAGGACGGGAGGACAGGGATCGCGTTCCCGGCCGTGGCGCGGCGCGTCGTTCGCGTGGACATGCGCCGCGGCGGCGGCGGCGAGAGAATAATCTTGGCGTCCACACGGCTCCCTCCAAAGCAAGGCTTGTGTCCCCGTGTCGTCGCTTCGGATTTCACAAGTTATCTCCCTGTCCTTCGCCGGTGATGATGCGTGGCGAGTTCGACCTGCTGCTCTCCTACCAAATAGACCTAGCTTATTTGAACTCAATCGATAATTTGCTGTTGAAAATGGGTGATAGTGGCTTATGTCAATCAACAATTCAAGATGAATCTCTTTTTTTGGTTAGTAATTTACGAATTTAATACGGCGACCTTATTGTAGTTACGTCCTTTACGCATAGCTCTATATCTAAGATTTCTAGAATTGGGTATTCCTAACTTCACAAATCTATGAATCTAAATTTACGCTTATGTTGATAACATTTGAATAAACCATCTTATTTTCATTTTAGATAAATTTAAAATTTTAAATTACCATAATTTAACATACAAACTTTAAATCTAGTGTAGATCAGAGATTTAAAGTTGTGTCAAACAGGAACCTTAGTTGAGAAGTTTCAGACGAATCTGCTTTTGCAATTTTGGTGCGCTGTTAAAACTTAAAGGGAGGTGATGCCATGCTGCTTATCTGTTCAATGGATTTTCTAGACATGGAATCTGAAGATCTCATCTGGCATCACCAGAATGATGTGTAAGTGCTGACGCTTGCACATGTTGATCTGGATTATTGAAAAATCGTTGAAAATATTGGTCTTATCCTACTGTACGTTCTTCTCTTCTCGGTACTACTGATTACCTATATTCCTACACATGGAACTTGAGAGGAACTGTATTTTATTTGATGCGGCAACTTCTAGTGGTTTTATTGTAGGGTATGGTACTGGCCTTATTTTTTGTTTATGAAGTAAATTGTCAACTTATAAAGTCTTCCCCTGTTCATCAAACTAACTTATAAAGTCTTCTCCTGTTCATCAAACTGGCATCTTTGTGCTGGCATTTGGAGAGCTTCAATGGTATACGGTCAGGCACTTTGCATGCATGCAGGATTGTGCATTTTCTCTAGTTATTCAGGCCTGAACTCTAGGAAGTAACAAATTTGAGTATAAATGTTACACATTCAGGTTTTCAGCGAGCAAAGAAGCAAGGCAACAATTGCATTTATTTGTTGAAATATAGCTAATAAATTTAATTATGTGGTTCCATCAAAAGTCTCCAGGATCCGCTATGCAAGAATTTACAGCAGAATGAACAAAAGCGTGATGCTTAATCAGGGTACAGGAATCCATGGACATACGTTATGTGCAGGGTAGAGAACTAGCCTTGATGAACTAGTTGTCAGCTGCCCTCAGCACTCGCAGCAAAGCTAAGAAGAGGTTGATCACGTCGAGGTAGAGCGAGACAGCAGCCCAGACATACTCATCGTAAGTGTAGCGCTTGATGATATTGTCCGTGTCGTAGATGATGTATCCAGAGAAGACGAGCGATGCCAGTCCGCCATATATCATTTCAGAGATCTTGCCCAATGGGAAGAATATCTGCAGTGCAGAAATGCCATCAGTATCAAGGACAAATCAACAAGCAACATGTTTACAATAAACATCTTAAGAACAATAAAATGTACTCCCTCTTTTTTGAAATGTTTGAACCAACGTCATACAAAAAGAAACAGAGGGAGTACAAGATAGGAGGGACTGAAGGTGCAGCCATCCAACCTGAATAAAGGAAAACAAAATCAGCACCATCACAGCAGAAAATAGGAAGGGGCCGAGGAAGCTGAAGTCATGGCCTCTCTTCGCAGCCCAGAAAGTGTACGCTGTCAAGCTGATCACCACCACTGCTGTGAGAGCTGCCGCCTCAAAAATGACTTTTCCTGTTCACAGAACTTATCACAATCAATTCCCCGATAGAGAACCTATACAATTAGTTAAACAAGGAAGATAATAAAGACTGATCTTAATGAAGAGTAATAAAGATTGATCCCCTGCAGCACATAAAAACAAGGAGACAAACATGCATGACAACAGGAAGAATCACAACTAGTTAAACCTTTTGCTGGCCTATTACTCTAAATAAAATTGCCGTAGTTATAGTTCACCAGATAAAATTTTTTTTTGACAGAACGAGAGAACTTTTTTGGGGGTTAAAAAAGGCAGATCCTGTTTTTTTTTTTTGGACAGAACCAGATAACCTTTTGGGGGGTTAAAAAAGACAGATCCTGTTTCTATTATGAAAAACCAAAGTATTACAGAGGCCAGGTTCAAACATGGAATGTAAAAAGTATCATGGAACTACTCTTATGTCAGCATTCTCCCCACTATCATTAGTCTACTTCTAAACTATAGATGTGTGGAACTCCATTATAGGTATCAGATATCAGATCAAGCAGAAACTTGTAAGCATGAAGTCAACCAAAGCAGTTACCAGAGAGCGTTATATACATAATAAGAAGTTTAGAACCTTAAGAAAATGCAAAGCAATAAACAGATGAAACTACAAAGGGCAGAATTCAGCATTTTCATTTATTGGGGAACAAGTCTACGTTACGAAAGAGCTACATCGACAAGCTACTGCTCTGCATGGTTTGTAGCGAACCACATACCAAAAGCACCAAGTTTACTTGTGGTGGAGATCATAGAACAGATTCAAAATGTAAAGAATGGATTACATTATTCAAAATCAAGCATAATCTTGCATGATTGTTATCGATGCTCAACTGAACAAATGGAACTAAAATCATTCATCCCAACATAATTATTGGATGAACAAGGAGCTTCAGATTCCTAATGCAGGCAGCGACCTTCTTTCATGAAAACCAAAAACCAACCCACATAGTGGTTCAGATGCTCAGTTAGACCAGAAACGCGTAATCTGAGTTATAGCATTAGCAGGCAGATGTAACCATGATTGATTCAGAGAAATCAACAAGCGAAGGACGATATTATTACCACTGGTGTAGGCACATGTCATGCCAACGGCAAAGCTGATGGCAACCGTGAAGACGCCAAGCAACAGCAGGTTCACCGGATGCTTCTGGTGGTAGTAGTGCAGAGGGCACAACACTGTACAGACCAAGGAATCAAGCCCATCGGTGAACAAATTCGACGAAATTCGACCGAGACAAGCCAACAAAATTCAGAACAGAGACTGAATTGAACCCTACCGATGAGGGGCAAGATGACGAGGAAGATGTAGAGGGCGAATCCGGCGTTGCTGGAGACGAAGAACTCCGAGACGCCGCGGACCTTGACGACGAAGGCCGCGACGGCGGCCGTCATGGCGAGCTGCACGGAGAGGATGACGTATATCTTCTGGATGAGCGCCCACCTCAGGTCGGGGCTCTCCACCATCCCCGGATACAGCGGCTCCGACGCGCCGCCGGCCTCGAGGTCATGCCCCTTCCCAAACATGGATACCACCCTCGACTTCCCCCTTCCTCTAGGGTTTGGCTCCGGTGACCGACGACGACGCAGATTGGAATCGGAGGAGGAAGAGAGAAGACGCAATCTGCGATTCCTCCGCGGCGGCGCCGCCAATGGGGAAGAACAAGATGAGGAGGAGAGAGGACGAAGACCAACGCAACCACCAAGCACCAAGCAAGCACGACGCGATCGAATTTTAATTTGTTTTAATTGTTTCTCGAAGTCAAAGTCAAACGTATTTCCTTCGTGGGTAAGGCATACGGTAGTATACGGGCACTGTACGATTAATTATACGGATACATGGGCCGGAGCAATCGAGTGTGTACATGGCCAGGCCCATTGTACGTTTGGATGGGCCGCGACTCCGCGTTTCTATATCGGCCCATTCGGAGCCCGACACGTGTGTCGTCGTCTCGTCTTCGTTATCTCCTCCTCCCTGCCGCGGCGCAGGAGGAAATCCCCAATTCCACTGCTTCCAGAAGCGAGCGAGCTCCTTCCTTTCACCCTACGCCTAGGCTTCTAGAACCTTCCTTTCCGAACAGGGGTAATCTCCTGAGCTCGAAGCTCTCCTCGTCCGCATCAGGTGGTCGGGTGCTGCCTCCTCGTCGTCGTCCTCAATCTCCCCGGAGTCCGTGCTTTGCCGCGAGCAGCGAGCTGCGATCTCGCCTGAATCCTTCGTCGGGGTGATCACGCGGTGTGCGTTTTCTGATTCTGTAAGGTTCCTTTCAGATGCACGAGCTCGTCGATGTCCGCCTCCTCTCTGCTTGATTGCTTCCGCTGCTGTTAGGTGCGCGAGAGCTCGTGATGGGGTGAAGAGATTGTTCACAGGATTAGATTGCGTTTGCCTGATTCGCTGCATCTTCTTCTTGCTGCCGCCTATGCGACTTGCTTTCGTCACGCCTAAGCCGTGACTGGCTGACTGCTACCTTGATTGGCGATCTGTGCTTTAAAATCCACCATTTTTGCTGGTGCTGGATGAGCAATACTTGGTTCGTGGCTCTAGTTGTAGTTCTTGATTGAGGTGAGGTTCTGAGCTACCATGAACTACAGAGTGGTGAACCCGGTGAAGGTGGAGAGTGGGTCGTCGTCGGGGGTGGCGAATGGCCAGCCGCCGAGGCCGATGGACGGGCTCGCCGACGGCGGCCCGCCGCCGTTCCTCACCAAGACGTACGACATGGTGGATGATCCGACCACGGACGCCGTGGTGTCGTGGAGCGCCACCAACAACAGCTTCGTGGTGTGGGATCCTCACCTATTTGGGAACGTGCTGCTGCCGAGGTACTTCAAGCACAACAACTTCTCCAGCTTCGTCCGGCAGCTCAACACCTATGTAAGTCACCTGCTCGATCTTGTGCTAACATAGAACCCAATCAATCTGTGCTAAACACTGATTTGTTAGAAAATAATCAGAGAATTGGTAGCAGTTTCAAGGAATTAAACTATTCTTTGTTACACTACTTGATTTATTGGCTTGGTGATGGATTTATGGTATTTGGATAATCGGTTAAGTTGGATATTCATTTTTGCACTGCAGTAGTAAGACATTACAGAGAAGTCTAGGAAGAACTAGCCTATAGCATGATTGATTGTGTGCTGCTTGCTTTCTGCGAATTAGATAATAGGTCCTCAAATTAATGCAACCAAAGTTTGTGAGGAAATATCCTAAGCAACATAACCAAATCCATTTAAATGGAGTATCGGATTGGAACATTACAAAATCACTTTAGAACATCATTTTTTCTTTTGAAATCTCATCATTATTCAAACATAATTGTACATATTCTGCATACCTTTTGTGGAAAAGCCCTGGTGACTATTGGCCAAAAATAAAATCAGGAAAGGATGTTGATTGATCTTCTGTTTTGCCAGTAGTAGGACTGCAACTACATGAGCCAAAAGTAAAATTGGAAAAGATGGTGATGCGGAATGCTCTAGTTGTCCTAAAAACTTGTTGGCCTTGAAGATCATTCATGAGCACATATAATAACACAATCTGCTATAGTGCTGTACAGCTCGAATGTTACATTTCTAGGGAAAACATGAGCTTGTACAGTTTGGAGATTTTTACTTATGATTTGACCTCTCTATATTTGATTTTCTTGAACCTGTTGAGAGTTTTATATTAACCAACTTAATGTCCCATTGTTGTTGACTTGACCCCATTGAAGTGTTATTCTTCCCGTTCAGGCTACCACCTGCATCTTTTGAGTGAAATCTTCTTCTACCAAAGGCCTTAGATCCTCTAGTTGATACTTCATTTGTTTGCCTTGGGAAGGATATTGATGAATGCATTTTGTTCTCTTCCTCAAAACAATGTTAAAGGATGAAGAGTGAAGAGGAAAGTTGACAAATAAAGTGAAGAACTGAAACTATGCAAAATGAAAAATGTGTCAAGTGAACTGAAAATTGTCATAAAGAGGTAAATAACATGCATTCTTAATTCAGTTTTACCTTGGTTCTTGCTACCGTTGATCTAAAATGATTTAGAGAAATAAAAAAAAATCATGTTCACCCTGTTGAATTGAATGTTCTTTCCAATTTCTGATATATCAGTTACTTTTGGCAGGGCTTCAGGAAGGTGGATCCTGACAAGTGGGAATTTGCAAATGAGGGTTTTCTGAGAGGACAGAAGCATCTTCTGAAAAGCATAAAGCGTCGGAAACCTCCAAATTCATCTCCAAGTCAGCAATCTCTTGGCTCATTCCTTGAGGTAGGGCACTTCGGATATGATGGAGAGATTGATCAGTTGAAGAGGGACAAACATCTGTTAATGGCTGAAGTGGTGAAGCTGAGGCAGGAGCAGCAAAACACAAGGTCAGACCTGCAAGCGATGGAGGAGAAGCTACAAGGTACTGAGCAGAAGCAACAGCACATGATGGCATTCTTGGCACGAGTCATGCATAACCCTGAGTTCATACGCCAGCTGTTCTCCCAGAGTGAGATGAGGAAGGAGCTCAAAGATTTCGTCTCAAAGAAAAGAAGGCGCCGCATAGATCAGGGGCCTGAACTTGATAGCATGGGTACCGGTTCTAGCCCCGAGCAAGTGTCACAGGTAATGTTTGAACCACATGATCCAGTGGATTCACTTTTCAATGGTGTTCCATCAGATCTTGAAAGTTCATCTGTTGAGGTGAATGGAACCAAGGCACAACAAGATGTTGCTTGCAGTAGCTCTGAACATGGAAAAATCAAGCCACCTAATGGAGAATTAAATGAGGATTTCTGGGAGGACCTGCTGCACGAGGGTGGGCTCGATGAGGATACCAGGAACCCTGTTATTCAGGATGATATGAACTTGTTGTCTCAAAAGATGGGCTACCTCAACTCAAGCAGCACTAAATCCGCACAGTAGTAAGTTCTGATCTGATCTTGCTGCAGCTCCAACGACCCTTGAGTACTTGTTAATCAAGCTTGTCATTATACTTGTCCGCTTTGAGGATGATCAATTTGAGTAGGTCTCCTCCCCCATGGTGATCTTATGGTAGCATCAGCTGTACATACTATTGCCGCAATAATTACCGTCTTCTTCTGTTCAAATTTGTGGAATTACCTTTGGATCTTGAGTGTATGGTACTTTGACAGTGGACTTGAGGGTGCTGTATGTATATATAACAATCTAACTAAATGCAGTTGTGCGTGGTAATGATGTATAGTTTTGCTTCATTTCGGAGTATGTTTATGTGGTACGCAATTGTGTTTTCGTGCCACTTAATCTTTAAGTTGGGTTGCTCCACGTATACAAGGGTTTTGAAGCATGCTTAACCAATCAGGGAATGCATCCATCGGTCTTCATGGTTCACAAATTCGGGGCTGTGTATATCTAGTTTGGATCTAGTCATGTAGAGGCCAGGTTTTAATCTATTTTCGCAAATTGCACTTGCATATGAACAATGATGTATCGTCAGCCGAACGCCGAATCATTGGACAATTCAATTCAAAAATTCAGCTGTTAAGATCTATGGAATTACTTTTGGATCATATTGAGATAGTTGACTGGGGAGGTATATATAACAATCTAACTACTTGCAGAGGGCATGCTTGGAAGGCTGGTTTTAAACCCAAAACCAGTGTAGAATATCGCCATCGGCATGTAACTTTTTTCGACCTGAGCTGGAATTGAGCATTTTAATCTTGCTTGGTTAGGGGGAGTTCCAAAAGGGAACGAGAGTTCTAGAAGATCTCTATTATTATAAGTCGTTTTGATTTTTTTCGTAAGTAAAACTTATTTATTTTAATCAAGTTTATAAAAAAAATATAGCAATATTTTTATCAGCTATCTAAATAAATTCAATGTAAGATGTAATTAAATTAATTTGGTGCATAAGTGTTGTTATATTTTTTTATAAATTTGATCAAACTTGGAAGAAGTTTAACTTAAAAAAATCAAAATGGAGGAAATAGTTTGGTTGGAGTGTCTAGGAATTTTGGGGGGAATAGAAGATTGAGCAAAGAAATAGCATGACAAGACGAGGTTGGGTTCCGAATGTTACTCATATTGTGTCCAAAGATGTGGCCGTGGCTGGACCACTCATTTCCACGTGCGTCGCCACCATCAATCCGGCTAAGGATATAAGTGGCTAACCCACGAACCCATTATTAGAGTCAAGGATAAGACATATCTTCTATACATAGGTTAACGAAATACGGTAGAATCATATACCCGATGATATATGGTAAGGTGTCCTTTAACCAAAGAAATACGGTTGAAAGAGAAGAAAATTATCTTTTCGGAATAGAATGTGTCAAAGTCCTAGTTGAAAAAGATAAGGCTTTATTGAGCTGTATTTCGGTCTATTTACATGAGTTCTACTTGGAGAAGAGGGAGATCTCTGCTATATAAACAAGACCCCCATGGTCAAGGGGGTAACTAGTACAAATCAAGCCAAAACCTACGCCCAAAAAAAATCCAGAGGAAGTCTTCATCGTATTCGTCGAATAGATATTGTTGGGCCATTCCCCGCAGCTTTTAGTCAATGAAATCAGTCAATTGTTCTATCCCTTATTGTATTCTGAGCATATTTTTCAATATTAATCTATATAAATTGGAATAGGGAAATTACTCGTCTTGAGAGCCCGAACCAATATAAATCTTTATCTTTTGTTTTCTTGATTCACTCTCATGAATATTTTGGTTTCAACGATCCTCATACTCTACAAATTATCTTGGTCAGCGTACAATTCATTGACACCCACTTATAAATCAAAATAAGCGGACCACTTACACCCTTAGGCCCGGCTCTCCATGCCACCCCACCTTCTTGCGTGCGAATGATTAGCGCAGTTGTTTGACCGATCAAGTTCTTTTCTCCGGTAATAAAAGTGCAAATAGTGTTTAAAGTATAGTTGCTTTAAGGTTCGTGCAGCAATAGGCATCAAAATCTATGGAGGGGTTTCTAAGAATCTAAGAAAGGGTCCCTAAGGCTGTGTTCAGAAGTGATTTTGGTTGTGGCAACTTCCACATTCTTTGTTAGAACTTTTCTCAAGCTGTTAACGTATATTTTATACTAAAACTTTCTATGTACTTTATCTTCGTCCCAAAATATAGCAACTTAGTACTGGATAAGACATATTTTAGCCAATTTTCAGATTTGTAGTATGAGGATACGTCTAAACCAATACTAGGTTACTATATTTTGGAACGGAGAAAGTAGAAATTTCTTTTTAAAAATCAAATAAACGAAAATTTCAAGTTTGCAATAATTAATACTCGACTAATCATATGTTAATGACTTTTTTCGTTTGCATGAGATAATATGCCAAGCCTAACCACCAAGTCGAACTTAGCCAAAAATAATTCTATAACACCTTATGTTCTTTAAAATGAAGACTATTGCTGAAAATGCTCTAAACGAATACACGTGCTTTATATGTGCGCCAACTCATGCTTTTATTTTCCTGTTCTACGGTTGGGCTACGGGCTCGGCTCGTTTGGCTCGTGATCGTACTTTTATGGATTGTTTTATTGTCCAGTGAAGTTGGCATTTGTCAGCTTGTGATTTATCATGTGGATTATAAAGAATTGAATATGTGAACCTGTTTTAGTTTTACATCTCGGTGTATTGTTCGTGTTGTTTTTGATGATTACAAATGATACCTGCAGAGATGCTTCAATGGAAAGGCTTGCGAGCCAGGTTGAGCTGGCTTGAGCCAGGAAACGAGCCGAACCGAGCTCATGTCTACGGTTCCGTTTCAGGCTCGGCTCGGGAAGGCTCACAAAATTAAAGAAAAAGGGAAGCAGTGTCCGCACAGACCGATTCGGGCCAAAGCGGCCTGATTAGCCTACAGGGACCATTAGGAAGAGAAATTAGGCCCAAAGGGAAAAAAAAATATGAAAGGACCCCACATGCAGAAAACAACGTACTTAAGAGCGTAACACTTGAACCGTAAATAAAAACCGCTACCCACGGCAAAACTCATTTCATAGTTCATTTCTCACTCACTAATATAAAATTTAGAAAAAAAATAACTAAAACTAGTAGGATAGAGAGAAAGAGGAATTAGGAATGAGAAGAAATTGATAATGACTGGTACGTGGGCCGCTATAATTTTTTTCTAAAACTTTATATCTACTTGCAACCGAGTAGATAGCCGTGTGATAAAATTATTGTTATGAGTGTGCTATGTATGACCAAAACCATTTTGATTAAACGTGGATAATTCGAGTAATTCCTAAAGATTAAAGAGTTGAGTGTTAAAAATATCCGGTTTAGAGTTTGGAGGGTAAATTGGCCGACCGTAAAAGTCAGATGATAAATCGAACCTTTTCGCACTATTAATGTGAGTGGACCATTAAACATAATAAAAAAAATCACCATATTTTACCGCTATCCAGTTGAGCTAAGTAGTAGCAAAAGGTAGAATGTTTTTAACGTGTTTACCTGCGTGTGCAATTAGTTGTTTAAGGACAAGTTTTATAAAAAATGGATACTATCTTTAATTTTATGTATATCATATACCAATAAATTATGACGTATATAATAGATTATCTTTAACATATAACCTTCAATAACCCTAACACTCTTATATTTTTATTAGAGTTTAGATAGAAATTGTCTTTTATATAAAGAGTGACCTTTTCTCTCTCCTCTCTTTTCTTCTTCACCTCATCTAATTCTATATGATATTTTAGGGTTTATGTTTAAATATCTATAATACTTGCTCTAATGGACTGGTCATTATGATAAAAAAACTTACTACTGTACTATTCAGTGATTGATTGATTAGTCAGAAATTTTCTTGTCTTGACTAGCAAGAAATTAAGGGGGTTCGTTGCTGTGAGTTTCCAAAACACACGATACGCACGGAAAACGGAACGGTTCATTAGCGCGTGATTAATTAATTATTAGCTTTTTTTTGAAAAATAGATTAATTTGATTTTTTAAAGCAATTTTTGTATAGAAAATTTTTGTAAAAAATACACCGTTTAGTAGTTTGAAAAGCGTGTGTGTGAAAAATGAGTGAGGTGAGTTGGGAACTCACAGGCACGAACTCAGCCTTGGACGTAACAACCTGACTCCCACGGTCCCACTTGCAGGTTGCAACAGCACGACACGAGGAATACAAAATTAAGGCAAAAAGGTGGGAGCGCCGAGGCGAGGGCGGAGGCGGTGGAGCGAGGCCTCGGCGCCGCATCCGCTCCCGTCTCCGTGAGCGAGGGGAAGCGGCCGGAGAGCGGCGGCGAAGGGGAGTCCCTCCATCTACCGGAGCGGCGCAGCCGGCGATCGGAGATGACGACCCCGAGAAGGTGAGTCGGCGATTCCCCCCTCACCTGCTCTCTCTCCCCCTCCCATTTTTCGTCCTTGTCGCTACTCGCTGCACTAGCGAAGTAGCGCTTGCGCGTCCAATCGGAGAGGATTTTACGGTTTGTGCGCTTGCGCGTAATCGGAGGGGTCTCTTCGCGCGCCGCTTTTAGTTAGGTGCGCGCGCGCTCGTGCTTGTTCGGTCGCCGTAGCCGCCGCCGCCGCCGCTTAATGGATGGTTATCACCAGCCACACCAGGTGTTAATGCTGAGAGCGAGAGATCAGAGCTAGTATACTGTATTATTCTCGATTCGTTGATGCCTCCAGACTCTAGTTCTTTACTCGGCTTGAATCTTAGTTTAAGGGTGGATAGTTTGTAGAATATTTCCGATTTGGTGGTTACTGATTTAGTTTTTTTTTTTTTGCTGGGACCTTTTATTTAGTTGTTGTTGTTGACCAGATTAATTATTTTCGTTGGTGTTTGCCAAACAGGGTGATTCACGAGGAGAACCAAACATCAGAAGGTGCTAACCGGTATCAAAATCACCTGGTAAATTGAGTCCTCTTTGTTTCATTGCTGGTGACCTGTACCATGTAACGCCTGTTAGTCTCCAGATCCGGATAAACCGGATACGAGGCTGCAAAAAAATAAGAAAGATTGTTAATAAGAAGTAAAAACTATATATATAGTATGGGTGTTGGGCAGAAAACGCACGGGAGGACTGCTCGGTAAAAAGATTACTTTTGTTTTGGATGGCGCAGAGAGGAGGGGGTTTGGTCGTGAACGATGGTAAAAAAATTACTTACCCAAACTTGAGGAGAGGGGTGTTGTCAGCAAAGAAAAACACGTGGGATTACTTGGGCAGGGGTGTGACGTGTATGTTGGATGTTACGTAGCAAGTAGCACGTAGGCTGCCACGTAGCAAGGTGGTGTTTGGATCCAGTGACTAAATTTTAGTCTCTGTCACATCGGATGTTTGAATGCTAATTAAGAGTATTAAACATAAACCAATAATAAAACTAATTGCATAAATGAGAGCTAATTTGCGAGATAAATTTTTTAAGCCTAATTAATCCATAATTAGCACATGTTTACTGTAGCATCATATAGTTTAATTATGGATTAATTAGGCTCAATAGATTCGTCTCATGAATTAGTTCAGGGTTATGAAATGGGTTTTGTCCGTAGTCTACGTTTAATACTTCTAATTAGTGTACAAACATTCAATGTGATAGGAGCTAAAATATTTTAGCCCCCTCCAAACAGCCCCCAAGTTTCTCTACATATACCCACAATCTACACCATTGATGTGTTTCAAGATTCGCGCTACAAAATATATCTATCCTTAATCAAATGAATGCTTATTATAGGGAGAAAAGATTAGGTTGGTATATAATACGTATAATATGTATGTGTTAACATCAGAATTTGGTAAGCCCCGAAGTTCCCATCGGCCCAAGGTTCATATCGGCTTGAAATTAGTATCGGCCTAAAATTCTACATCGGCCGATGGGGGTTTTCTTAAACCAATCACTAACAGCAGTCGGATTCTTGTTAGATTCTGAAAGATCTTATCCAGAGAAGACCGAGTTTAAGGAGGATGCGGCTTGTATCTATTAATTAGGAAGAATTTGTTGGTTTTCTTTTTATCTTTAGAAAAGTGTGTTTAGTGTCTAATAAGGACTTTATCTGTTTCCTTTTATCTTTAGGAAAGTTTGAGTCGTATTCTGTTAGGATCTTTGTTAGCCTATGGGTATAAATATGTAAGCCCGAGGTTCATGTAATTTTTATCTCACGATCAATCAACTTCGGCGCATTGCCAACCTTTACTTTTCGTCTTCTTCGGCGAGTTCATGCCCTTCCCGCGAGGGGTAAGTCTCGTTATGGCTGCTTGTGCTGTCGGGGCTAGAGCTTCTGCGTTCTAATCTCATCAACGTAAGCACCTACTATCATATATCTTAGTCAATCTGATTTAGCTTCTCGTTTTCATCGTATCGCCCGAGATTCGTTTTAGGGCTTACGCCGGTATCGACCAAATCGCCTCGCTAGATTAGATTGGCTAAGATATCCACCACTCCGAAAATAAGTCGAGGGCTTGATTATCTAGATCTTGCGTTTCTTTTCATACTTAGTGCCGCTAAGTCGTGATTAAAATCGTAATCTCTAGCCTGCCTGTCGATTGCCAATAAGAGTTTCACCGGGGTTTCAGCCGGTGAATTATCTTGATGTTGCATCGGCCCAAGAGTTTTACATATAGATTGGATTTGGCCGATGAAACAGAGTATTTATTGTTTATCTGCTTATTGAGAGTTTATGCCATCGGACCTCTGGCCGATGTGTGCTTTAATTTTCAAATCAATGTTTATTTTATATGCTATATCACATTGCTATATCATCATGTTATCGTCAGCCGATCGCCTCTATATAGATGTTTGCTCAGTACACAGCCGATGGTCCGAAACCCTAACTGCATCGGCTGGCATCGGCATCGGCTAGAACCGCGCCATCGGCTCATCGGCCGATTGGCTGTTTTTGCCCTATCAGCCATCGACCGATAGGCCGATACGCTATATGTTCTGCTATTTTGCATATCTTGTCAGTAGCAGGATCAAACTGATTGGCACGCCCGCGCTTCATCAATTTTAGGACCTGCACTGGAGCTAAGCAGATCTCCCAGGCCTTCGTGTGTCCGCACACCGGATCCTCATCGGCGGTACGAATTCGGCGTCAACACATAAATTTGAACATGCATCCGCTGATGACGTTCTGGAGCTTGGTGCCATCGTAGTTGGCCTCATCCATATATACTCGTCGACACACCATCTTCATGGTCGTCGCTAATGACGTGCTCGAGCTTGTGCTACCGCTGTCGACACGCTCAAGCTTGGCGCCGCTATTGACATCATCCCTACATCAGCCGGCATCATCCGTACACTCATCAGTCACCGGCGTTCCCATGGCTGCCTTCGCTGACATGCTCGAGCATGGCGCGCCATCGCCACTGTCATCTTCATGCTCGTGAGTCATGACCGTCCTCACATTCACTAACCTCGGCGGAAATATCATTATAATTATTCCGCTGCTTACGATCGGCGATGACCTCTAGCCGTTGTCCAATGGCAGCCGTCGCGGTATCACCACCAGCATCATCTGTACACCCGCCAATATCGTCTTTGCATCGCTGCCATCAATGGCTTTCCTCTATCTTGGTGAGCCACCGGCCTCAGCATACGTCTGCCGATGACATGCCTAAGCTCAACGCCGCTACCAGCCTCTACCGGAGTTAATTTCAAATTAAGCCTAGCTAACTGAGAAAAATAAGGGGAAGACGCCCAACGGCGCTATCCCATGACGCACAATGGTGCCATTCAATGATCAATTCATGCCTGCTATGATCGGAGGCACTCCCACTAGAATTGGGTTTAACCCCCTATCGTACAACGCATATAAAATAGGGCCACTGGCACCTGGAGTGTTAACTCGTCACTCCTAGGTCTTGCTATGCCCTAACATTCCCTAAAACCATCTGATACTGAGTATGTGCTGCAGCGATCAGAAGGCTAACTCCCATACCGCGACGATTGTTGGCCACTGCCGTGGAGACTAGAAGGACGATGCTACCCCAACTGCGACCACGAGGTCAGCATCTCAACTGGTGTCTCCATCGCTCCTAGTGGTATCTATACACATATTGATGACTTTTTCACCGCCGTTGGCGTACTCTTGAGCTCGGCGTTACCACTGGTGTCATTCGTTCTCTCACTGACGACCTCTTGAGCATGGCCGCCACCGACATACTCGAGCTCGGTGCCACTGCCGGCAGCAACACCATCACAGGATCATATCGCTGAACGTGATCTACATGTTGCATCCTGCCTCCTACGTACAGGAGCGCACATGGATAGATATGCACATATGCATGTGGTTAATATGTGCATGTCCTTTGAACGTGCACATGCTTTCGTCCTGGTGCTAGTGACACTCACGGACAACTATACAAATATATGTGGACTTTATCCACTGCTCTTGCTTTTGCTTCTGCCTGTTATCATTCCATCCATATCAATTTCTTCTCAAGTTGCAATCATGGCGCTAAGATGATCAAGCTGAGCACTCATCCTTGCATGACTACAACTACCGATCTACATCGATTCACATGTTATTCAAGACCAACGAGGCTAGACGACAGTCAGGCGAAGTCTACATGAAGATTACGTCACCAACACCGACGCACGGACCAACAAGGCCGTGGACGCTGCCGGTGCCCATCTACACCCACTTCATCTCATCTACATCATGCACGGGATAACACAAAGCGAAGACCGATGACGACGACCAACACAGCTTAATTGGAGGTGTCTCACGAGTTAAACTTGCGAGAGTAATTAACCAGGTGTTTTCTAAGACCCCGGAACCAGGAGAACACAATCGTTTAAAGTTAGATCGACCTCGCCTATGGGCCGTTGAGCGTATTTGACTAAAGATTTTGTATTTTTGTAATTCCTTGAGAATTATAATAAAATATATTTTCCTTTGTTCATTTTATTTTTGTGTACTTAGTACACTGGCACGCCCGCATTTTATTTTATTTTCCTTGGGCGAAGAGATCAAAGTTTAATTTTCTTTCCAAACATTCATTTTCAGTTTTTAGTTTTTTTTACTTTGTTGGTTCTGAAAACACCTTTTGTTCTCGCGATTCAGCTAAATCTCTTCATGAAGAACGGTTTGATAGATGATGAGGCATTCTTCCCAACTTTATAAAGGACTAGAATTTTAAACTAGAAAATCAGCGCGTCTGTTGGCGCGCAGGCGCCCACTATATAGCCCATCATGTGTCTATCTCATGTGTAAGTCCATTGCATATACATATACTTTAGAAAAATAAGTTGTTTCTAATTTTTTTTATAAAGTTGCTACAAAAGCATTAATTTTTCAAAGAACCTCTTAATGTGATTTTATCTTTCGATGTAACCAATAACTTGCAATATTGTAGTGAAATATGTTGTATTTTGAAAAAAATATTTTTTCTCTTTTTTTCTAATGTTGTTTTTTCTCATCTACTTACTTTTCTATTAACAACCAAATCAATCAACCTGTGAAGGAGTATGATAGCAAATACATGAAAATATTTTAGCAGATATTTTACCATGTCACTATGATCGATATGCTGTCATTGCTAACAACGGTGGGTATTGGGTACTCGTGCCTGCTTATCTATCACAAGTTTGGACGTTCATTTGTTCTCTGGGACTCTCTTCTGCCTCTTCCTTTCACACAGTTACTATCTCCCAACTCCATACTCCCTCACATACTCCATTACACTATGTTGCGGCGTGTGACAAGGATAGACGCACCGCGTCCATGTGCATGCACTTAGAATTACACGTGCCCGACCGATGTACTAACGTTCATGGAACTTTATCTTGAAGGATTAAAATCCCAATTTCCGTGCAGAAGCGCCAGGAGAAAGTCATCACCTCAGTGTTATGGCCTTCTTTTTTTTGTTGGAGCTCGGATTTGTCCGCTCTTTACTTTCGGAGTGTTTAGATGATGTAGAGATTTCTATTATTATTTTCCCGATTCTTTTCTCCAATTTTTGATTTTTTTTCTTAAGCTGTGAATATTTTAGAAAGTTCTAGATATCACTATTTTAGTTCACATTTGAGAAAATTCTTGATTCCTCCCTTCTTATCTTTTCTCTATTTCTGGTGCAGTGCAAGTGTTTTTTTAATTTTTTTTACCATCAATAATTGCTAGATTTATCTCAAATTTTAAAAGTGTCATGTGGTCCAATGATAAACCGGCAAAACTGCCAGCTTGAGAAGGATAGATAGATAGATAAATTATCCCGAGAGATCTAGCATTATCTAGGATGCCAGATTGCCACTCTATGTACGCTACTCAGGTACTCATCCAATGTATGGCCATGGCCAACATTAACCACGTGCCTAAGGCTAAGGTTGTCATACAGCTCAGAGAGACATTTTACTTATGTCTGTCAAATTTTACTAATGTCAAAATTTACAAAGGTTTTTTTTCTCTTTTTGATCGGAAAAATTTACAATTGTTGGAAACGAAACAAGCCCATATTGCTCTTGCACAGCACGGTTCGGCCATTTCTGAAGGGCCTCTCATGCCTCTCCCCTTTCAGTCCTTTTGTTTATTTCAGGCCCATCTGCTAGGGACAAGAGGTTGCGAGCAAATATACTCTCAGTAGTCCTTCTATTTTTCGGATCGGGTCGAAAATACAAACCAATAGTTGTTTTTTCATCAAGTTAAAAAATAATCAAGTTTAAATTTAAATTTTGATTAAGTTCATTCGTATTTTACCGGGTTTTGTTGGTTTAGCAATGAATTCCACGAAATTTCATGATACCACTCGTCATGTCCCTATCCATTTCGCGCCCTACGGCTACGAGCGCGGTGGTGCGGTCGTCGTCACAGCCACAGCCACAGGCGCTTTGTAGCGACGTGTGGATCCGTCTCGATCCTTCGCGTCGCCACCGTCCTTCCCGCCACGCGGCACCCGCCCGCTTCCGTATAATAGCCTCGCCATCTCCCCCGCCTCGCCGCGCTCTCCACGGACGAACACCCGTCATCCTGCCACCCTGCGCGCGCGAGCTCGTGGACGATCGGATCGTGTTGCTGTGAGGAGAGTCAGAGAGGATGCTGGCCGTGTTCGATCGGGCGGTGGCGCCGAGCCCTGAGGGGCTCCGGCATCCTGGGGCGGCGGGGGACGGCGCGGCGGGGCTCGCGGAGAGGTTCCGCGAGGCGCGCCCCGGCGCGGTCACCGTCGCCCTCGGCCCCGGCGGCGGCAACACCCTCGCCTACTCCTCCCACGGCCAGAGCCCCCTCCTCCCCAGGTGACCCGCTCGCTCGCTCGATACCCCCCCCCCCCCTCTCGTGCGTTCTCGTTCCAATCCGATGCGCATTTCGTGTCCTGATCTGAGTTTTTTTTGTTAGGTTGTTCGCCGCCGCGGATGAGATATTCTGCCTGTTCCAAGGCACGATCGAGAACATCGCTGTGCTGAAGCAGCAGTACGGGTTGCACAACAAGGGCTCCACTGAGATCAACATCATCATCGAGGCTTACAGGACATTGAGGGACAGGGGACCTTACCCTGCGGATCAAGTCGTGAGAGACATAAACGGGAAATTCGCGTTTGTGCTCTACGATTGCTCAAACAACTCGGTCTTCATGGCTACCGTAAGTGAATTTCAGTCTCAGCGATTGATTCAATCATGTTATATGTTTCCATTTCTCTGTTTAGGCGTTTAATAGATCTTGTGAATCTCCTTTTGAGATGCATTTCGTTTGATATTGGAATTATGTGCAGTACATCAGCTTTCACCTCAAGTTGGCTATATATATAATATAATGCACATTTCAGATAACACTTCTTTGGATAAATCATCATAAATGGGCGATAATTCAACAGTTTCAACGTACTATACCTGTTGGTTCCATCCTAAATCTATATTCAGATAAAAACTGCTGTAGGATAAATGGATAATCACTCCGCAGTTTCAACTTTGTGATGTATATAGTTCCTGATCCACATCCCAAATTTCTTGCTTGGAAAAGACTAGACTGCCCTGTTCCTGGTTAGCTGCAGAGCTGAACCACTTTATAAGTGTTGAGATTTCAAACCCTGAAGATTGTCTGCTGACATCTCAACAAGATGCAAGTTGATGCATCACGAAATCGCATTCCGTCTGTTTTTGCTAAAAGGAATTTTCGTGATACGCATGTAGCATATCAGATGTCACTATGTCAGCATATTGCACCAATGTACTATATGTTCTTTCATTTGTTCCGGTCGTCGTCTCTGTTGTGATTCTTAGCATCGAGCTGTTGACAGATGAATTGATAGCTATGTCGATCTTCTTACAGGATGCTGATGGTAGCGTTCCATTTTATTGGGGTGTTGATCCTGACGGCCGTCTTGTGGTTTCTGATGATGATGAAATTGTGAAGAAAGCTTGCGGAAAATCCTCTGCACCATTCCCTAAAGGTAATGAATGATAAGCCTAATCAACCAATAAATACCACAACAATTCTCAAGACCTGGAACTCTGCTCTTTCTTAACACCTGACGTGTAATGGATTAATCAGGTTTCTTCTTCACCACATCCGGAGGACTGCAGAGCTACGAACATCCTATGAATGAGGTGAAACCAGTGCCAAGGATCGACAGCAAGGGAGAGGTATGCGGCACAACGTACACGGTCGATGCGAAGGCGAAGAAGGATAGCAGCATTCCTAGAGTTGGCAGCGCTGCAGATTGGTCTTCGCAATACTAAAGCCGTATAAACCGTCAGAAGCATATGGTATGACGACCTAGAACCTTGCTGCAATTACATGGAGAGCACTAGGCTTCCGGGTTGTCCACGGTTACAAGTGGCATTTGCCATCTGAAATGTTCATCTGGAGGGTCAGCCTTGTGCTGTGCTGCTGTCTGAAATTACTGTCCTGTCCACCATTACCGAAGAATGAGAGCGTGGGTCTTGAATTTCCAATAAAAGGCAATGCCTTGCAGATGTGTAAATAGATGTTTTTTGCTTACTACAATATTGCTGAACAATCAGCGTATCTATAACTGTGGCTAGAATGAATCATCTCTAACGATGTTTGTTCTGTTACTTCTGTATGTAAAATGCTCTTCCCTTCTGCTTGAATGATGCTCCGTGCCATAAATCAGACCAAGACTTATTTGCATTTTCGTTCTGGGGTACTTCATGATGTCGATAACCTGAACAGTAATTCTCCAGTCTAACCATACAGTTAACATTCTCCAGCCTAACCATACGGTTTAACATTGTGATTGCATGAACCTTGAGAAGCTACAACTGAGAAGCCGTCGAAGTTGAATGAAGCAAATTATTGTAAACTTTTGCTACAACTGAGAAGCCGTCGAAGTTGAATGAAGCAAATTATTGTAAACTTTTACATCTGTATTAGACTAATTTTATAAAACCCGCCAAATCAATTCTAAAACTAGGTTTTAAAATTTAAATTTAGCTACGACCAAATAACCCAAGAAACGATTTTTGCTACAGATATCAGTCGCCATATTTTACTTGAGATATCAGTCTAATCCATAACTGCTTAGGCTGAGTTCAAACCAGCTGTTTGACAGGGATTGTTGACGGCACGCGAGTCATTAACATAGGGATTGTTGACGGTACGCAATACCAAACAAGTTAAAACAAGTTATACCCCTCTCTGTTTCAAAATATAAGGAATTTTATTTCAAAATATAAGAAATTTTGAATGGATGTCCTATCTAGATTCGTAGTACTAAGATGTGTCACATTCACCTAAAATCTCTTATATTTGGGATGGAAGGAGTAACATATAATATTTGGACAACCTGAGCAAACATCAATGAGGGTAAAGCGACGGTTTCCCTATTGAATTTTATAAAAAATTCTGGGAGCTGATAAAAGAGAATTTTAAAGAAATGATAGATGATTTTTACAAAAGGACCCTGGATGTTAATAGATTGAATCATGGGGTAATCACCCTAATACCTTAAGTGTAAGGAAGCAATACAGATTCAAAAGTTCAAGCCTATTCGTTTGCTCAATATGAGTTTTAAGATAATCACCAAGTTGCTATGAATAGGTTGACCGGGGTCATACACTACTTGATTTCAAAAAATCAGACTGTGTTTTTAAAGGAAAGATTCATTATGGGGGGTAGTGGTGTTACATGAAATCCTAAACTCTTTGCATGTGAAAAAGGAAAAAAAGATTTTATTTGAAGTGGATTTTGAAAAGGAATATGATAAGATAAAATGGCCATTTGTATATCAAATGCTGGTAGCAAAAGGTTTCCTCGACAAATGGAATGATTGGGTAATTAATACAATCAGGGAGGTAGAGTGTGTGTTAAAGTTAATGAAGAAGAAGGACCCTATTTTGCAACAAAAAAAGGACAGAGACAGGGGATCCCATGTCTCCAGTGTTGTTTGACATAGCTGTGGAAGCTTTAACTATGATGATGATCAATGCTGAAAACAATGGGATAATAAATGGTCTGGAAGGTGAAATAATAAGAGGGGGTATCTGTCGTACAATATGCAGATGACACTATTTTCCTCATAAAAGACTCAGAGGACAATGCAAAAAATCTAAAACTTATTTTATGCATATTTGAAGAAATGTTAGGTTTAAAAATCAATTTCCACAAAAGTGAATTATACATTATAGGGCTATCTAAGGAAGAGGAGTTAAAAATGTGCAATATAGACCTGTAAACAACGGGACTTACCTATGAGCTATTTGGAGATTCCTGTTAATAATAAAAGGATTCAAAACAAAGAATAGAAACCCACTGAAAATAAAATGGAGAACAAACTAAGCTGCTGGCAAGGGAAGTTGTTGAATATAGGTGGTAGTTTGACTCTAATTAATTCTAGCTTAAGTAATGTCCCATTATAAATGTTGTCTTTCTACAAAATACTTCCCCAGCTCAAGATCACTTTCTTCTTTTTCTGGAAATAAGTAGATCCTTTCACAAGGGGTTAAGAAAAGAATGGATTACTTCAGAACTAGATTCATGTGACAAGAGGATCAAGGGATAAGGATGTACCATCTGGTACAATGGCCTGTGATTTGCAGTCCAAAAGACCAATGGGGGCTTGGGGTGCTTGATTTGGAAGCAATGAACGTTGCATTATTGGGAAAGTGGCTCTGGAAATTGATTAATGAAGAGGGTTTATGGCAGGAAGTTTTGTTAAATAAGTACCTAAAAAACAAAATCTTAACACAAGTAAAGTACAAACATGGGGGTTCGCATTCGTGGGCTGGTTTGATGGAGATCAAAAAAACCTTTTTACAATACTGTAGAATAGATGTAACAGATGGAAAAGGGACTTTATTTTGAGAGGATAAATGGTTGGGAAATAAGGCACTAGCTGACTTGTACCCAGACCTGTACCATATTACTTTCTCAAAAAATTTAACAGTAGCAAGGGTGATGGAAAAAGGATGGGAGGCCTTTAAGTTTAGAAGAGCAATGTCAGCTGGTGAAAGAGCCAAGAATTGGAAAAGGATAAAAAGGACCTGTGAAGGAGTGAAACTAAACAAAAGAAAAGACAAAACTCATTTGGATACTTACAAAAAATGGAGAATTCACAGTAAAACCTTTATCACGCCGTGAAAATGCAGGAAAGTGGTTTTCCTTTTTAAAAGTTATGGAAATTCAGGATTCCAGTGAAAATTAAAGTGTTTGTATGGCTAGCTCTTAAGAATAGTATTTTGACTAAAGATAACCTCATTAAAAGGGGATGGAAGAAATGCACTGATGGATGTCAATTCTGTAACGGTAAAGAAAATATTGATCGCTTGTTCTTCCATTGTAGCTTATCAAGATTTGTCTGGAATACTATCGATTGTGTGTTTTCTTGAGGCATTCCAGGGGGGTGCAGGATCTAATGGGACATTGGATGAAAAAAATCCCTGAAAGGACACAACATCTAATGGCAGTAGGGGTTACAGCAGTTATGGGCTATATGGAAAATCAAAAATAGGGCATGCTTTGATAATATCTTACTAAAAAGATCCAGTTAAAGTAATTATGCAGGTAGCTTATTATGTTTTCAATTGGGTCGTATTGCGGATCAAGGAGGGCGAGGCAGAAAAGCTTCAAGAGAGAGCCAGGCTCCTAAGACGGGTGGCCAGTGAAGTATATGGTGCTAATCATGGATGAAGCATCAACTCAAGACGAATACGAGGAGAAGGATGAAGTTGGGAGTCCTTGTGGCTGCCTGTTTGATGCTGTTAAGAAGATGGCGGTCTGGAGAAACAATCAAAAAAAATATCGATGTTATCTATCTGTCGTCTTTCTTTTACTCCTTAGTTGTCTGTTAGAGTAATGATTAGCCAAAAAAGACTGTAGACATGTTGAGGTCTGTGAGAATCGCTTGTAAGGCTTTTGTAATCCTCATTTCTGCTCTACTAGTTAAAAAAACATATGATTAATCGAACATTAATTATTACAAACTTAGAAAATTAAATTTCATGATTTTTAAGAAACTTTTGTATGTAAAACTTCTACAAAAAATGCACCGTCATTTAACAGTTTAGGAAATTGTGCTCACAGAGAAATTAGCTCAGTCAAACCACCGCAACGAACAGGGCATTGAAGATTTGTGTTATCCTTTGTGGGCCAAATTTTTTCGCGAACACGCAAAACGATCGCACGTCAATATATTAAAAAAAGCAGAATTCAAGTTATACAACACAACGGCCCGAGGCCATTCCCAGAGAGGTGCAAGAGAAAAAAACTAGCACAAAAGAGCCATCAAAAAGAGACTTAAAGGACTAGGGCTTTGAAGCTAGCCAAGACACGAGCAAGCAAGAAAAAAGAGCACTGCTATCCTCCCAACAAGACCTCGAGATGAGCCGCGTCGACGCTCGACCACAGCCGTCCTTCTTGAATGATCGAGTCAAAGACAACTTGAACAGGCGAAAGAGCGAAATCGAAAATCCTAGAGTTCTGCTCCTTCCGGAGCTACCAGGACACCAACAAGACCAAGGAGTTGAAGCCCTGTCGAAGCTGCTCTAGAAGGAGATCCCTAGAGGTAGGCCACCAATCCTAAAGCAACCGCGAGAAGGAGCAAGTTCGGTCCAGCCTGTCGGGGGATAGCACGCGGTGCCACACCTATCGAGCAAACACATAGTCGAGCAGGATATGGTTCACCTTCTCACGCTCTTGAGCACAGAAGGGGCGAACCGAGTGGTTGTTGACTCCGCGCTTTAGTAGAAGGTCAGCCATCCAACAACGTCGCTAGAGTGCAAACAAGAGGAAAAGCTTGCATTTTGCTGGATCTTTAGCTTTCCACAACAAGTCGGCACAAGCAAAAGAGTGGAGGCCCAGAAAGAAGGCCTGGTAGGCAGAGTGTGCCGAATATTGCCCGCTACTCGTCCAACATCAGAAAAGTGGGTCCTCCGTTCCTGACTGTACGAGACATTCGGATAAGCGCAGGGACGACAAGGTAAAGGTCCGGTGCCAAGGAGGTGACCGAATGGCCATCGATCCACTGGTCCGTCCAGAACAGCGTTGACGCACTGTCGCTGGGTACAAGGAAGATGGACACCTCAAATATGCTGAAGACGCACCGCTCATGGGAGGCTCTGAGGTCAGCCCGGTAGGGGTGCCCGGAGCGCTGCAACTAGAGCCAGTGAAGACACAGCGCGAAGCCTGTCGTCCTCAGGTTAGCGATTCCTAGGCCACCAACCAGCTTCGGGCTGCAGACGTTCGCCCAAGACACAAGGCACTGCCCCCTCCCCCTGGATCGAGTCTGTTCCTGTCCACAGGAAAGCTCGGCGTCTTTTGTTGATGGCTTTGACGACCCAACTTGACAAACCAATCGTCATTGACACGTGAACGAGGTTAGAAGAGAGTATTGACTGGACCAGCACCGAGCGACTAACCAAGTTGGTGAGCCACCCCTTCTAAGGAGACAGCCGGTTGCAAACCTTGTCAATAAGAGGCTGCAAGGCTATTTTCGGCAACTTACAAACTAACAGTAAGATGCCAATATAAGTGCAGGAGAAGTCAAAGATAGAGCATGCAAAGGAGCTCTGAATCAGCACATGATCCTCAGCCGAGCAACGGATTGGAGTAATATTTGGCAAAATTGATGTGCAAGTCAGAGGCCGAACCAAACACCGAGAGAATGCCTTGGACAGGGGAGAGGAAAGAAAGGTATAGCGCGGTTCGTTGATGGGGATGAAACCGCCTATCTCAGTTCGTGGTCCAACTGGGCTTAATGTATAGGTCTACAACATGATATGCAGGCCTGAACGGCTGAACCTCTCGTGGGGACGGGAACGCCGGAGCTCCATGGGCTCCGGCCCACAGGTCTTCTCGCGTGACCGCCGTGAAGCAACGCTCCTGGCGGGCAAACGCACGCGGGTGAGGGCGGCGGCCTGGTTGTCGGGACTCGGAAGTGGCCGGCAGCGGTGGCAGCCGCGGCTAGCATGGGGGGCGCCGCGTTTTCTGACTTTTTCTCCCTCAGCTCGCCGCGCTCTCCTCTGCAACAACAAGCACCTGCCTAGGTTCAATTAATCCGGTTAACAATACAACTAGTAGGAGGAGTGCTTGTGCTAAAAGATCCATGATTGATTGCTCGGTGGAGTGAAATATTAGGAGTTGGTATACTTCACTTCACTACTGATCGGTACTCCAGCTGATACTCCTATTGCGATCAGTGTGGCTCGTTGGGTAGCTGATTCCTACTACTCCTATTGCTACTGCATATTTTTTTCTGTTTTAAATTAAATAATTTTTTTATTAGGCGAGATAAGCACCCTCTATTTTTATTTTTTTATGGGTCGCCCCCTATTTCTATATGACAGAAATGAACATTACATGATTCCAGGACAATCAAAAATAATGAGAAAGAGTTCATCTAGATTATTGCAGTTTTGCTAACTCTCATCCTAAGCAAGATAAACTTAAAAAAACTATCTACATTCATAATAATATAATATGTCATATTTTATATTGGATTGATTTATTTTGAGACGAAGCTAGCCAGACGCATTGGCGGGGCTCAGCTCGTATCTGCGCGCCGCGCCAGCACAGGCTGTACAGTAAGTACCACCGGCTCCTTGATGGTCGCCGCAGGGCAGCCTTGCAAACCGTAGGCACAGGACCACGCCAACGCCACGCGCGACGCCACCGCCGTGCATGAGACCACGAGATGACCAACCCGCCCGATCCATCGATCGATCGATCGGTCGCGGCGTGACGCAGATGCGAGCCTGCAAACTGCAAAAGAAAAAAAAAACCAAACTGGTTTTTGGAGCTAGTAGTAACTGATCGGTCGTTTTATGAGGCAGTGCATGCAGATGCAGCGGTTGCTCTTGCTCCTGCTCAAACGTTCATAAATTAGTTCAGCCATTAATCCGTTACGCGTGCCTCGAACAAGCTAGCAATAAAAGAGAAAGGAAAAGTAGTACAGTATAGAGGCAAAAAAATCTCCAAGCGTACGCCCCTGGGGCTGTACAAATTAAAGCTTTTTGTAGTACAGTGTAGAGAATTCAGCTGAAAAAGAAAAAAGGTACAGTGTGGAGAATTGGATGCAGAAGACCAAATTGTTGCATTTGTAATAGTACAACGCATGCAGTCTCACCTATAGTAGTCTCCTGTCCTGTAAACAAACACAGTAGGAGCTAGCTAGAGCACCCTTTGCACCGGTAGTCCGATACCTGTATCATCATCTTGCATGGATGCATGCTTGGGTCCTGTCCAAGTACACACCAAACAGTGGCGACAATGCATGCATGCACAAAGATCTTCAGATCTTGTCACTTGTTCAGCTCTTCATTTCTTGTCACTTGACTTGTTCAGTTCAAGAGAAAAAAAATGTTCATCTGCTCTTCTTCTACTACCTCACATCACGTACACACTTCGACATTTCGCTTCTCCAAAGAGACCCATCTCAGCTCAGCTCATCTTGGGCGAGCAGTAGCAGTACATGTACTGCCTCTTTAATTTTGCTTTGGTGCTCTCTCTGTAGTCTGTGTAGGCTTTGGATGTGAGAGGTGAGAGGTGAGAGCACAAGTACGCATGCATACATGCCTAGACAAGAGAGGACCACCTAAGCAAAGCTAAGCATCTCTAGGCCTGCACCTGCTTGTAACCTGTAACTGGAGTTTATATAAACATTTTTTTGTACTACTACTGCTATAAAAGAAAGAAATTAAGAAAAGAAATTTGAAGATAGCAGCAGCAGTAGTCCTCTCCTACTCCTACTACTGAGCTGAACTGGGACAGTACTTGGACCACAGTCAGCGCGCATGCATGCAATATGTACTGTTATTAAAAATCTGGATCAAAAGATACTAGTGGTAAGATTGATTTCAGCCTGCATATGGTATGTCTAATCAAGCTAGGAGTACTAATCAAACTTTTGTGTGTTCATGCATGCGGCATCGTCTGTATCTGTAGCCCGTGCCTGGGTTTGTCAGCTGAGCTGCGGCTTGATGCTTGCTTACAAAATTTGCTGTGTTGACATGCCTGCCATTTCCTCTGCCGATGCTTTGATACAAACAAATATAGCAACCACGGAGATAACAACAAAACTCTCATAATAATGCAAGATGCTAGTAGTAGGAGCATTACCAATGCAGGAGTACTCGCTTCTCTTCAGAGTTTTGGACTATATCTACTGTCATAGGATTGGTTAAAATCTTGCCTGTGCAGACCTATCGACAGGCAAAGATTTTGCAGTTGTATTTTTCTACTCCACATATTAATTTGTGCCCACACAGTAACTGCTGCAAACTCTGGAGGAGTATTAATTTAGCTAGTCCAACTCCTAAACTGTACGAACAAACACTGGTATCTTTGCTTTATACTACTCCTACTGTGTTCGACAGCGTGTTTTCCAGTCGCGCACGGGGACTTTTCGACTGCGCACGTTTTTCAAACTACTACATGGTGCATTTTTTTAAAAAAATTTCTATACAAAAGTTGCTTAAAAAAATTAAATTAATCCATTTTTGAAAAAAAAATTAGCTAATACTTAATTAATCACGCGCTAATGACCGCTCCATTTTCCGTGTTTACTGTGCGCACCGCCGAACACAGTAGGAGTAGTAGGAATCAGCTACCCAAGCGTATACAATCGGAGTGTTCATCTTTGCAGCTGTTTACGCTGCGTTCCTCCAATGTGGTTCGGAAATGCACGTAAAACGAAATAATTCATTAGCACATGAACAATTAAGTATTAGCTATTTTTTTGAAAAATAAATTGATATGATTTTTTAAAATCACTTTTGTATTCATTTTTTTAAAAAAATATATCGTTTAGCAGTTTGAAAAGTGTATGCGCGAAAAACGAGAGAAATGAGTTGGGAGCTTTAACAAAAGATGAGTTTCCTTTTGAGCCGTGAGAGAAATCTACAATTACATATTGTCATATCGATGCAAAAGTTAGGAATATCCTGAGGTGGTGTTTGAAACTCATGAATATAAGGATTAAGTTGACGCACATAAAACCAGAATGTCATTAGCATATAATTAATTAAGTTTTAATTATTATAAACTTAACAAATAGATATATTTGATGTTTTAAAGCAACTTCTATATTAGAAAGTTTTCACAGAAAATATACCATTTAGTAATTTGAAAAATGTGCTAACGAAAACAGAAGAAAAATCAGAATCATACTCAGGAAAGAACAGGGAGTACCATGATAAGAATAATTAGAAGAAAATCAGTGTGAACTATCCTCCAAAAGTTGCTGCGCTCTTTAGCCGAGCTTGCCTGCAGCCTGCAGGAAAAGCAAATCCCAAGAGCATGGGCCAAAGCGATCGATCGGCATGTTATATTTCATGGGCAGTTTTATATATCTTTCAGCTGTCCGAAACCTGCTTGTGAGCACTAAGCGATGCAAGCGATGACTGTAAACTGAATATTTGTCACCATCCAGGTTCTGAATCTCTACTGCAAATGCAAGGGCAATCAGCTCTTATATGGCAATTAGTAAATGGCATGCTCTCTAGTTAATTATCCTGTCCATGCACTACTATAGAAACAATTTTTCTGTACAAGTATCTCTGTAGGTTACAAACGGACCGTAACTGGTCGCACCTGCAAAAATCGATTTCATTTTCGCATACGGCTCCTTAAGAGACCCGCATGCAAAAATATATTTTCGTAGACAGGTCACTTAAAAGGCCGCATGCAAAAATAAGTCTATTTTTTCATGTGGTTCTCTTAAAAGGCTGCATACAAAAATTAGTTTATTTTTTCGTACATTCTTCTTAAGGGGCCACATGCAAAAATAGATTTTCGCATGCGGGCCTCTTAAGTAGTCCGCATGCGAAAATATCCTCTCTTTTCCACAGATATTTTATTCCCTACTCTTTTTTTCTCTCACCACTTCAAATTTTTTTCACCTTATTTTCCCTCTCTCTCTTTCTTTCCTCTCCTCTCTCTCTCCTCTCTTCCTCTCCTCACCGAGCAGGAATGGGTGGCGTCAACGAGGCGGTCGGGAGCGGGCGGTGCCGCTGCTGACAACGAGGAGGCAGCCGAGAGCGGCACCGCCCGCATGGATCCGGCGCCGACGGCCCGTCCCCACTCGAATCTGGCACCGGGGGCCCTCCCTCGTGCGGATCCGACGCCGACGACGATGGCGGATGGGGGGCGACGAATCCGACGACGACGACGACGGCGGGCTTGGGCGGCGGATTTGGCGCCGACTCGCATAGATTCGACGCCGGCGGGCGATGAGGCCAGAGGATCCGAACAGATGGCAACGGGTAAAATCCGCGCGGATACAGGTCTCCCAAACCCGCACCCGCGAGATCAATTTCATGCCCGCGCCCGCCACCCGCGACGGGCAAAACCTTGCGCCCGCACCCGCTATCCGCGGGCAAAATATGCCCGCGGGCATACCCGCAGACCCGATAAAACTTTAAATAAATCACATTTGTACAGCATCATGAAAGGTAACACATTCACAAATCTCACTTTAGTTCACACATACACAAATAATCTCAGCTGAGTTCACAAATCACACTCATACAATACAGTTCAGTAGTTCACAGTACCACACACACTCAACAATACAGTACAACTGTACAAGTTCAAGTTCCTCAGAGCACTCCTCCCCCTCAGATACATGCACAACATCCACAGCTTTGTCACCCTCAGTACCAGCTGCAACACTTGCATGGGAGGTTTGCACTTGAGAGCTACCAGGGGTCGCCATTGTAGCTACACATCACAAGCATAAGATCTGGAATATGAAGAAAACTACTAAAAAACACAAGATCTGGTGGGAATAAATGCAGTAGTTAACTTGCCTGCTGCTACGGTGGTCGGACAGGGCGAGCGTCGTCCACCGCGTGTGTGCTGCTGCTGCCGGAGTGCCGGGCCGGACTCTCGCTGCTGTGGACGCGAAGGCCGCGTGTCTCGAGGAGGGCAGGGCCACCGGAGTTCCGCCTCGAGGCCACCGGAGTTGCTCCACAGGGCCGGCGGCGGCGTTCTGCTGTGGGGGTCGCCGGAGTGAGTGGGGTCTGGGGGAGGGCGGGCCGGTGGGGGTCGTGCGTGCGCTGCCCGCCTGCCCCGGTGGCCGGGTCGGCGCTCCTAGGCAGCGCGCAGCGGGCGGCAGAGGAGTGGGCGGCCGGCGGCGGCTAGGCGATGCGCCCCTGCGGCGGGCGGCTAGGGCTCGGGCGGCTGGGGGTGGGAGACTGGGAGTTGGATTGGATAAGGATTGAGGAGAGTAGAAACCCTAATCTGAGTTTATATACCTCCACTATAAGGGTCCCACATGTCAGTGCGGGTTTGGCGGGTTTGCGGGTGTGGGCATGATATTTTTGTGCCCGTATAAAATTGCCCGTTGGGCACAGTTTTGTACCCGCGCCCGTGCCCGCGGGCACAAATCCATGCCCGTATCCTCGCCCGCCGGGTCGGGTGCCCGCGGGTACGCGGATTTTTCGTGCCTGTTGCCATCTTTAGATCCGACGACGACGGCGGGCGGCGGGCTAGGGTTCAGCCAATTTGATGTTTTTTATTATTTTTTTGCCGAAATTATTTTCGCATGTGGCCGGTATAGGTGATCGCATGCAAAAATGGATTTTCGTACGTGGTTGCGTTAGTCGCATGCAAAATTTTAGTTTTCGCAGATCTTTTGACACATAGTTGCGCTGGCCGCATACAAAAAATATTTTTGGTTGCATGTAAAAATAATTTTTGTAGCAGTGATATTCACTAATCCACAACAACAGAGAAGAGAAGACAAGATCTTGAAAAATGGATGCACTATTCTAAAGACGGATCGATCAATCACCAAACAAAACAAGCATGCAAATTGGGAGGCATAAACTATAGTCGCACAAGCTGCAAAAGAAGCGCTCGTTTTTTTTTTATTTGGTCTGTGTCTCCCGCTCACTTTTGCTAAGCCAAGGTACAGTCAATCTCACTTGGGCCTGACTTGACTAGCCTCTCTCTCCATCTCTGTCTTATTACCTGCGCTCTTCTGCTGGCTTCTTCCCGGTATGAAGACTGAAGAGAGAGGGCCATAGGATTAAATTCCTAGCTATAGCTAAGCTATGAGGCTAGCTATAAGCTAGAACCTATGGTGCCGAAGTATTGTCATATCGATAGCTGACGAAGAGGATATACCTACGTTATTTTCCGATTAAAATATAGATTTTATTTTTTAGTTTTCATTAACATTTTTAAATTGTTATTACCTTCGTCCTAAAATAAGTTTATCTTTCACTCATCTTACACATACCAATACAAAATTAAAAAGACTAAAATACCCCTATTTTATCATATTCCAATATAACTATTTCCCACTTTATCTTATCCTAATACAATTACTTTTTACTTTTATAAATTTTGATGCAATGATTATTCTAGAAATAAACTTATTTTGAAACAAATGCAAAGAGCTAAAAAATTAACTTAATATGAGATGCCGGGTAGCACGTTATATTTCGTGTGACTTTTTTTATATAAAAGTTACTTTAAAATATTAGGTAATTAATTTTTAAAATTTAAAATAATTAAAGTTCGATTAATCATATGTTAATGGGTTTCTTTACCTTAGTGAACAACTCCAACGGGACCATAGTAGATGCATCTCTGATGAGCCATATGCGGGGTTAGCAATCAAGAGTTCAAGACAAATGGGCTTGCTACTACATTTAGGAGTACCTGCATAAAATTTACTTTCTCCTTTCAAGAATAAGTTCATTTTTAAGCTTATTACATTTGTCTCAAAATAAATTTATTTTTGAGTAATTTTTTATCGAAGTTTGTAAAAGCAGAGGATAATTACATTAGGAGTAGATAAAGAGAAGATTAATTACATTAGGATTTGATAAAGTAAAGGTATTATTGTGTTTTTGGTTTTATATTAGTATGTGTGCGATTGATAAAAGATAAACTTATTTAGGGACTGAGGGTCCCTCAGCTCAAAAAAAATTGTCTTAAATATAGTACCAACGTTTTCAAAATGTAACTTTTATTGCTAAACTATCTATACTATCCTAATACACAATATCTTTGTTATAGCGTAATTAGTTCAGACCTATATCTCACCCATCCTAAGAAGGCAACCAAGTATTTTTACTCCTCTCTCGTTAATACCCGTACCAAAGGCTAAAACATGCTAGTATATTTTTTGATGGAGTGAGTAGCTTCTGTTAGATTCAAATTTATTCCTAAATATAATTACTTAGAACATATAAAATGTAACATTTACCTTATTGCTTCATGTACCTATAATGTGCTCTATTACCCCAGCAGCCAATCGAGATCCTCTGATCAACCATACTATCCTTAGCTCCCATCACCTCACCGTGCATGAATGAGAAGAAGGTAGACCTTTCACCGTAATCCTTAATCCCTCCAAAACACTCCTAGGTAGCTACTCCTTCTATCCCTAAAAGACTATTATTTTATCTAGTCAAAGTGAATAAGCAAGAGAATAGAGCAAGTACTATGATGCTCTCCATATGCTGTCCCTAAGAGTATCACATAGGTGTGTTTGAATCTCCTGAATATAAAGATAAAGATAAAAATAAAATATTTCACGTAAAACGAGGTGACATTAACGTGTGATTAATTGAGTTTTAATTATTATAAACTTAAAAAATGGATTTATTTGATATTTTAGAACAACTTTTATATAAAAAATTTTCGCACGAAACACACCATTTAACAGTTTGAAAAACGTGTCACGATAATCTGAAATTTTATCTTTTTTTAGAAGAAACAAACGGAGCCATAGGATTGAGTGGTGAAGTGGAAAAGAGAAGTAAGGAGGGAGTTGATGAGCCATCTCTAAATCAAGAGGCAATCTCCATACAAACTTAAAAAAAGATGTGAGAGTATTAGAGATATCTGTGGAGTATTTGTGTATTAGAGATGACATATTGTATACATTGCCTCTTAACTTTTGAGTGAATGACATTGATAAAATTGAAGGTAGTAGTCACATCTATTATAGCACTTGCTTTTAAAGGACTACTATATTCTTTATGAATACTGAGAATAAAAAAGAAGGAAGAGGGAGCACTATTAGTTTGATGGTTAAAATGAAAAGAAAATCAGGAGAATTAAGTAGTATTAAGAGTTATAGTGCAACCCCGCTAAAAAAAGAGTCTTTGATGGCAATGGGATGCCTGATCGATTTGGCAAAAACTTGACACACACAATCCGACTTTCGATCAACACTATTTGAACCTTGCAATCGCAGCACCACGTCTCCTCTGGTTATCAACCGTGCGAAAACTCGATTGACCTCACCGAGAAGACTAATCCTTGCGTGCGAATCGAAGAACACAAGCAGGAACAAGAAAGACAACAACTCAATTGCAGATGAATGATTAATCAAGAACTCGAAGTTGGAGTATCGTAAACCGATCTAGCGATGAAACTTCAATGGCAGAAATAATCTAAGAAAAACCCAACTCTAAATGATGACGGATACTGAATAAATATGATTAAAGACGTCCTAAGGTTACCCTAGGGCGCACACCTCCTTGGGCTTAGCCTATAACACAATTACAAGTTCCAAAGCCCAAATCAGACTCGGACTGGATGAGGTATGTGGCTTGTTTTGCAGATTCCCGATAGTTAGGGAGAAATTTTGATGCGAGACCAAACCATCTGATAGTAGACTCCATAAGCTTTCCAACAAGTACTCATGGGCCCTGAGATTCCTTCTAGATCACGGTTAGGTCCATTTGAAGTTGATTGTCAGGAGACCTGAATTCGAATTTAAAATGTGCCAAACTTTATCTCTCACCTTCTATGGACCAAAAGTGACATGTTAATGTTGAATTAGATTTGGGAATGGTCTTGGTTTGGTCTCCAATTAACTTTTTTGATCACTTATATATTCCTTGCGCTCGGTCTATTTTCCTTTACCCAAGCAAGTATCTTTGCAAACGAGACCATACAAAACTTATAGTGCAATAATGATTGTTCAAATATATAACATGTAAATTTCACATAGAAAACATACGCATTTGATTTATGAATATATAAGGTAGTCATGGTCATATCCGAGCTAGTGATGCCTTTATCAGTCTTTGGGATAAATATTCTTGAAGCTAAAAAGAATACTTCTTTTAGGGGAATTTCAGTCTAGCATCCCCCTTTCCCTCTGTTGTTTAGCACACCCGACTGCATTCATCAATCAACTGAAATATAGAGAAATTTCAAGTGACCGATGAATTTTTTTTTAATTTTTTTTAGAGAACCGACCGCATTCATCGATCGACTGAAATATAGAGAAATTTCAAGTGACCGATGAATTTTTTTATTATTTTTTAAAATTTTTTAGAGAAGTGTATTTTTTTTACTCAGCCTTTATATTCAACTGGATATATGCAGTCTTTTTTTAAATTGAGAACTTAGTTCGTCAAACAACTTAATCTGAAATTCGTTCCTATGAAGATTTGAACTCAGATCTTATGATACTATTTAAGTCACTGTAACCACTAGCTTACGTGTCTTTGGCAGTGACCGATGAATATCAAAGGTAAAAGAAAAGTGCTTTGCTTTGACCCATAGGATGAAGAAAGTCTTGAAGAAAGTCTCTAACCTCCGAGGAAAATTTCTTGCTTCTGGTCTCTTTCGTGGATTTATTACTCCTACCACACAACTACTACTCTGACATGATAGTTACATGTAACAGTACTCTGGTACTGACTGATGCTGCACTAACCACCATGCACAACAAACCACAGAGAAAAACAAGCTGGGTGGCCTGCATATGCAGTTCGTTCCAGTTAATTAAGTGCGCATCTTGCACCGTCAATTGTTAAGCCCATAATAGGGATAGATTACTTCTAAATACATAGCACGTACACGTTGGCACACAGTGACGACTGGCTCAGTAGTTTCAACACTGTGCATCGTCCTGGATGTTCATGCAGACTGTCGTTAGTAGGAGTATGCAAAGAAATCGTTCTCACTTTGATCGGATGTGTTCATTCCCATCCTCCCCAACTCATCAATCTTTTTTTTTGCGCACATATTTTTCAAACTACTAAACGGTGTATTTTTTTAAAAAATTTCTATACGAAAATTGTTTTAAAAAATCATATTAATCTATTTTTTAAAAAATAGATTAATATTTAATTAATCATGTGATAATGAATCGTTCCGTTTTACGTGCTAGAGGGATTAGTTTCCAACTCTCATATCTGAACACAGCCGATCTTCCGTTGAAGTGATAATGGAAATAAAGTTAGGACACGTAAAATAAAAAAAACATTATTATATAATTAATTGACTTTTAATAATTATAAACTTAAGAAGTATATTTAATTAATATTATAAATTAATTTTTATATAGCAAATTTTTTCATGAAATATATCATTTAGCGATTTCGAAAACATGATAACTAAAATTAAAATAAATTCTATATCTAATAAGAAAAGAACACCATCTGCAGCCGACGATGTTCATGGCCTCATGGATGGATGATCCATCATGGATCGATGATTCTGTTCGCTCGCGAGACAGATGCCATCATTTTAGCTCACCAACACATGAAGTCATGGACACACATTAACCTTTCTTCCTCCCAAGTTTCACTAATTTGGTTTTGCTGCATACGCTCCATTGATTGAGTAGAGATCGATTTTGTGCGGATTTTCAACTGGGCTCACCATGCATCAGTGTCAAGAAATGTGTAAAGAAAAATGCAGCAGAAATTCAGAAATACAGGCATCCAACCGTACTGTACGTACGAGAACATGGACGGGGGAGTACGGCTAACCCGTCTTGCTGGATGCTCCTCTCAAATCAAAGTATCAATCCATCCATCACAACGAAGACGACGAGGACGACGACGCAATGGAGATGCAGATGCAGATGCAGCATAGAGAGGAAAAATCTTTTTTTCCCGGTTTCTCCTCTTTTTGCTGCCCCCTTCTGCATCCCTGCCCCTGCGCCCTCTCCTGCCCTGACACCCTATGCCTACCTAGGCTAGCTCCCCTAGGCCTCTAGAACCCTAAGCCTAGCTATAGGCTATAGGCTATAGCTAGCTGCCCTACCCCCTACCCCTCCTTGCCACCTGCTTGGCCTCTTCTGCCAATGCCTCCCTCTCACACTTTACTCCCACTCAACTACTATTCTGAACTGCTGAGTTGCATAAGTTTAATTGCAACATTGTTGTTAGATCTCCCCCACCACCATCACACAGCTGCCCCCAGCTCAGGCCTCTATAAATCTTGCACCTTGCCTTCTTTTCCCTTTCGTACTAGTAGTAGTAGTAGCACTTGTGGTGGTAGTAGTTGTAGCATAGTACTTGTAGTAGCTAGAAAGCTCTTCCACTCCCTTTCTCTTTCACAAAGGTTCTTCTTCACTGTCCTCCATTCTTGAGGTTCTAGCTATCCAGTAGCTACGCCAATCCGTGGTTAGCTGATCTTGTTTCTCGAGCTAGCTCATCATACAGATCAGACCTACTAGCTCATGGAAGATTCATTGTGTGATGCAGTAGTTGATCTCTCAAGATTTGAGTGTATAGGCTTTGTTTCTTGCTGTCCATCGATCGGTTTGCCTTTTGTTTGATTTGGCTCTGGACTTGCTAATTCCATGGCCTCTTCCACCATTTTTCTCCTAGATTAGTCAGTCCTTGGTAGCATTTTATGCAAGATTGGTTGGATGTCTGAACTGTCCAAGGGAACGAGTGAAGCTGCCAGCATGATCTAGCTCTGAATGATCAACAAGATGTGCTCACACACTGCCTTCCTGTGGATTTTGAGCTGTTTCTAGTCTTGAGGTCATGCCTTGCTAGGTCATGCTGCGGCAGCCTCACTTCTTCCCATTGTTGGGCACAGCAGGTATGGTGAATCACTGAATCTGCAGTTCTGCACCATGTATCCTGAGACATTTCAAGGGCAGGTAATACCCCTAGTATTTTTACATGGATGATGCACTTCTTCTGGTTCTTCTAGGATTAATTACCCATTACTGTAGTAGTACAGTCCATAACTACCATCTCCTCTCTGGAGTGTCACTAATTGTTCTTTGCATGTGGAATTGACTGGTGCTCCACATGATCTTCATTGACTGATGGTTTAATTTAGTGGTCAAGGATCTAGGTAGCTGTTTGGGCCTTACATGGCTTCATTTAATTAACCGTCGTCTGTTACAAACAAATCAAGTAATTTGCCACTACTGCACTTTTTAGTTAGTAGTACCAGCAATATCCAAAGTTGGTGTATACAAGTATCTGCTCATGCTTGATTTGATTCTTTGATTGCTTCCTTTTCTGTGTTGCTTTTATGTACTTTTGAATGCTAAATTCCAAGTTTGTGAACGGGAGGTTGGGATTGTGCCTTACTGTGTGCGGCGGCTTGCATATAGTACACATTGCCAGTTTGTCGTTGCATGGTAGTCGTTTGCTGCCATCTGCTTATGTGTGATCCTGATCTATAACCAGGTTACTGGTAGTTCATGGTTCGGCGTTTCAGTAATTTCTTGCCTTATTTTTAGATCATGTACTGGTCAATATATGAGATCTGGTCTGATTAGTAGCTTGGTAGCTTATGAGATAACCCCATCAATAGAACAAATTTTGTGGTTGATGGGCCTTATTGTGAGGTTTATATATGCAATGGAAGGGTCAGCTTATTTTTTGTGTTATATGTATTTTTTTTAGAGCGTTCCAGCTACAATGTCTTGGCTAGAAGACTGCTGATTTATAGCATCATTTGTTATTTACTTTGTTTGCAATCTGTTTCATCCTAACATTTATTTCCTGTCATGATCACATGGTGCTATGTACCTTTACATGCAGCAATCTAGATCGATTCTGTTTATCAAACCGGAACTCTAATCAACTGATTTTTTGAGTTCTCCTGACGCAGCTTGCATTCGGGCCTTGACAAATGTGTGCAACCATTCTCTCAAACTTGACCCTATTACATGTTAAATGATGTTACAATCATTCGAAATGGTGATCGATCGCCTGATCTACCCCGTTTTTAGACTTTGTAGTTCTAAAATGTGAATGGACTTCATATACTTTTGCTGTTTTTTGGATGAATGGAAAGCGTGTTTGCCATGCTGCTCATGCATGTATATATGTGCTGTTATCTTATGAATGAAACCTTGCATGTGCATTGAATAAGTTAAAGGCAACTCCTAGCTTTCTTCAATTTCATTTGAGGCGTCACAACACAATGATACGCTTGAAATTAAGCAGATATTATAAAATCATATAGTAACGATATATATCTAATGTGTACTCTAGCTAAAGCTAAGACTCTCCTAAACTATATTAACAACTTGTAGTATTTAAAATTTGTGCAGAATGTTGCAACGTCTTCACTTATAATCCGAACCAACTATAACCATCATCTATTTAATTTCATCGGTGACCTAGTTTAGACTCTGAACTTTCGAGCATGGCCTGAAATGATCAATCGAAATGTTCAGGATGCAGGCCATTCGAATCTTTTCGTTTCTTTTTTTGAAGGAAGCAGGCCATTCGATTCTTAATACTGCAACTATATACTAGTAGGAGTACTTGTAGTAATTTGCTCTGGAGCAAGACGACGCACTCATACTACTCATCTGATTTCACCATGACAGAAGCTTGGGCTCGCAGCAGTGTC
This sequence comes from Oryza officinalis, assembly GCA_008326285.1. Taxonomy (NCBI): domain Eukaryota; kingdom Viridiplantae; phylum Streptophyta; class Magnoliopsida; order Poales; family Poaceae; genus Oryza; species Oryza officinalis. The sequence goes on along the minus strand of BDMV01000003.1, from coordinate 54,859,973 downwards.
AGGTCAGTATTGTATGCTCCATGTACGATCGATCTCGAGCAAAGACAAGAATTGAAGGTAAACAGCTGTATGCTACGGGGACCTGTATGGCTGTTGCTGCATGCATCTGCATGCGCCTAAGCTTGTCAGATCAGTGATCCAGTTTGATCGTCCCGGCCGGAGCTGCTCATTTGATTTCTGCTTCGATCGTTTTCAAAATGATTTTTTACACCTGCCTGCATGATGATCAGAGAGAGGACCAGGATGATCAGAGAGAGTCAGAGTCGCTTGCTAGCTGATCCAGCGTGATCGATCGATCGAGATCGCATTCCTTCTTTTACACCACCGCTCTATTACTACTACGTGATGCAGGGGCCGTACTACTACCTGTTCGTCCGTTTGCAAGTTATCGCCCTTGTCCGTTTGTCGATTCGTTGCCTGCCTTAATTTGTTTATTTATTTCATCGCCGGAGAAAGCATTGCATGCATGATGAGATTCATGTCAGCAATCAATTCACCCAAAGTCATACCGGACCGCTAATTCTACTACTACTAATTCAGTCTGATTTCATGTGAGCAGCCAATTTTCTTGTCTCCACTAATCTCACAATCATCACTTATTTAATTTTTTTACCTATTTCTCCATCTCAGCCAATGCAATAAAAAAACATCCCACATATTTAATTTCGCCTCTCTTTCTTAATCCCCTTGAAAAACTATAGAAGCAATCACATTTTTGACGAATGAAATATATAGTACCATCATTTGGATATTCAGTTGCTTTCTGTTACTGTCTTTTGAGAGTATTTTAACTACTGTGAAATATACTCCGTACTATCCTACTATTATCCGAGGGTAACTTTGGTTGGCCTGGCCTGCATCGTTCGATACGCGCGCCATTGTTGGCTAGCTCCGCGCATGCGCGCCATGCGTGCATGCGTGGCGAAAAAGAAAGAAAGCTGACGCGCCGCGCACGCGCACGCGCACGAGCACGAGCACGCACAAATGACGCTCCAATTATATGAGTACCAATGAACGGTTTTTTTTTCCCAACCAATGTTGAAATGTGACAATTTTATTAAATACTTCATCCGTTCCATTTTAATTATAATATATATTTTTTATCATGATCAAAAAACACTTAACTATCATATATTTTATTTAATGTGAGTGTATGATGAGGAAGAATCAAGAAGCATGTAAACTTTTAAGTCCCCATATGCACATAAATACCTGTATGCATACATGCATACCCAATTTGTATGCATAAATACAATAAATAATGTTGTACATCAAACGAAAGAATATGATGTTTAATTTGAAATTTTTGATTTTTGGTTATATGCTGATTAATATGGAATGGAGGAAAGTAAAACTGTACAGATATGAATTTGTATAGAGAAAAGCTTACCGTTGAACAGTAGAAGGTGTGAGGAGGCATCCAGAAAATGTGCAGAGAGCATGCATGGGAGTAGTTTCTGTTCAGCAACCGAAGTATAGTTGCTTCCGATCGCAACAGCGACAATATGTGCATTTGCAAATTATTGCTGGTTGACAATCAAGAGGAATGTGTGTGTGGGGTAGCAGCATCTACAGCGAGCGAACATCGGCCAGCATCAAATGCCTGCCTGACAGTTAGTTACATCTAACACTGTTTCAGCACAGTTATGCCCTTGTCTGCTTGTTTGTTTCTTGCAAGTTGCAAATTCCTACCATCCTGCTTTCTTTTTTGGATCCAAAGGGGGGGCTAGCAAGCCAAAAATGCCAAATACTACCAAGGTCACTAGATCAGGGTATGTTCTTTTATGAGGAATGTAACCATTCTATTCAGTGGATGGTACGATTTATCATAATTTTTTTTCTAAGTTTATTAGAGAACTGTTTTAAATTTATTTTTAATTTCATAATAGTTAATTAACTCATTTGTATCCTCAAATAATTATCAAAATCATTTAACGATTTAGCCAATCGACTATTCAGAAAAAGAAAAACAGGGCCTTACGTAAAACGCGGGTTGTGCAAGTTTCTCAAAAATAGAATTTGACTTGGGAAGTATATATACCTATATATAAAAGGGTTGACATATTTTATAGTCGATGTTTTACTTCAACATGTCACCTGCTATGCAAACGGGTGTATAAGGGACTTCATTCCTGCAACAATTTAGTATGCGTAGGTCAAAATTGCAGCAGAAAATTATCTAAGCAATGCAAACTACTAGCTTAGTATTTGGTCGCCATCAGATGGAAACTCCAAAAATAGCACGGTTTGCATGGGACAGTTTTTAGGAGGGTGAGATTGAGAGTTCTTAAGAGGGTGAGGCTAGCGATTAGATGATTTGTTTGTTTAAGGGATGTTTTTTAAATGAGGATAGTAAATTAAGGGAGGAATTCTCTCTGTTTTATAATACAGTACATGGTATAGAGGTAAGAGTTGGGAGCGAATTCATATTTTAAGATCTACAAATCTCAATCATCCATTTTTCACTAAGATCTACTAGTAGTCTTTATCTATAACTTCCAACTGACTTTCACCGCTTCTATCAAACAGGGAACGGGACTAAAAATCAATTCTTTTCATTCTTTTCTTGTAGCTATTTTTTTAAAAAAAAACTTAATCTAAAATAGGATATGAGCTATACTGAAACAACGAATCTGAACAGAGGCATTAACAGAGGCTGACATACTTGCTGCTAGTAGCCTGTGTATGAAATCAACATGGGCCAGAAAGACTGCCCAGGCCAAACGTACAATTTAAGGCAATTGATGTTGGAATAAGTTCACTTGAGGTCCCTCAATTTGTTATCGAGTTTGAAATTCGTCCCTGAACCGTAATACCAGATATAACATGTCCCTCAACTTATAAAACCAGGTCACTTTTAGTCCAAAGCAGTATTTCTCCTGGGTTTGATTGACATGGCGGTTGAGTCAGCATGAGACCCACATGTCAAGGAATTTTGGTCTTTAAAAATAAATAAAAATTAGTGACACCACATGTCAGGACAAACTCTTCTCCTTGGTTGATGTTGATGGAGGCAACTGGCGGAGAGGTCGAGGAAGCGGATGGCACGGAAGGCGGTGAGGGAGGGGAAGGGGCTGGAGGAGTGGTTGGTGGCCAAGGTCAAGGAGGCGGAGGGCGTGACAGGTGGTGTTGGGGGCGATGACGGCGGGTCGGGGATGGGGCTGTCGAGGGCGTTGTCATGGAGGCGGAGGAGAGAGAGGCAGTCACAGAGGAGAGTTTAGCAGCAGGAGTAAACAATGTCGCGCACTTGCTCCCCACGCCGGCGCCGCAGCTGTAGCATGCCGTCCTCGGCATGGTCAGCGCAGCGCTCGAGGCCATCGACTTCGTCGCCCACGCCGATATGCACTCACGCCTCGACGACGTCAACCACATCTTCTTCCACCCCCTCGCCTAGGCCTCCCTCCGCCATGTCTCCAACCTCGCCGGAGCCATGGCTGTCGACATATAGGTTGGTGCTGCTCCCCACTCTTCTTGCTCCTCGATTCTCCCTCCAAGAAAGATGGTGGATTCTAATGGTGAGCTTATCGCCGTAGTGCCGACGCTTCTGTACGGTGTGACGCACCGAGAGGGAAGGTTGTTGGCCAATGGTGCGGAGCACCGAAGATGGATGCCCTGCCCGATGTCCCTGACGCCGACCTGGAGAGGTCGCCAAGATCCAAAGGCGTTCTGGTTGTCGGCGCCACTGGAGAGAGCGCACGGGGCTGCCGTGGTCGAGCGGGCGCATCATGCGGCAATGCTTCGTGCCTGCAGTGAGCTGCCTTGATCGGTAGGTTCCCAGATCTAAACATTTACTTCACAAATTAATTCGTCTAGTGCACGAATTGATGAACCATGGGGTTGATTCGTTGTTAGATTTTTGTATTTCTGAGCCATTTTGATGTTTTTCTTGAGTAGTCCAATCTACTCACCGTTTGCCTGCTCGATACGTTCTTGTCGGTGGATCCCTCTTCTCGGATTGTAGGCCGATCAGTCGATGCGATGACTACAAGCTCTGCAACGCCGACAAGCCGAAGCAGAGGTTCAACGACGGCGCCTGTCGGTGACATGGGACCGGGGGTATCGAGACCAAAGGGAAGGGCGGCCACAGGGATCCACGTGACCCGTTCCCCCGGAGGGGTCGGGCCCGAGGGTGACGTGGCGGCTGCCCTCCCGGTTTCCCCCCGGGGTTGGGCTGCTCCCGTTTCTGCCCCGAGGCCTGGGGCGCCCCGAACCCCTGTGGTTTTGGTGCCACGTGCACAGGTTAGGTGAGCGCGGCGGAGCTCACCTAACCGCATTTATGGCGGTTCAGACGAGCGCACTACGCCGCATTTAATGCGGCGTGGCGCGTGCATATCCGGTCCGTGACCGGTCACGGTGAGTGACCGGTCGCAGACTGGTCAGATCGCGGGTTAGGTGGCACCAGGCGGCCTGCTGCACGCCTCACCCCGTCCCATCGGAATGATGAGAGCCCTCTGTCCCTCATCTCTCAGCCGGAGTTGGCGTGCCAACTCCCGGAGTTGGTGTGTCAGCCCCGGTCAAATGCTTTCCTGATTCTGGCGCGGGCGAGACGAGAAAGTCGTCCGCCATTTAATGAAAGTGGAAACGGGCGTCCCCCGGATGGGTCGACTGGTTGAGCAGGGGCGTGCTACGGCGTCTGTCAGAGACTGCTTCTGGCGATAGGATAGCCCTAAATGTAAAAGAATATTTTCCTTCTTAGGTAGCTCGTGGCCCATGTGGTAGCCCCTTGCCATATAAAAGGAGGCCCAGGCCTAGGAAAGAGGGCAAGGGACAAAGACTAGCTGGCTAAAGGCTGGATTGTCTCTAGATCCCATCACACTCTCAGCGCCCGAACCTGTCTAAATCGCCTGCGTTCTCGTGTTTTTTCTCGCTGAAAATCCCTCAGATTCGGGGCAAGAGATTGCACCTCGCGCCCCCGGCCGAACCGGCAAAGGGGGGCCTGCACGGTCTCTCGGTGAGGAGTTTCACGCTCCGTCAGCGGCGACGCGCTGGGCCACTGCAAGGCTGGTCAAAGGATGACGGTTCGCATCATGGAAGACCAAAACGCCAAGGTCCGGTTCCTCGTTGGGATCGGCACTGACGTCGCCCTATGGGAAGACTAGTGCCGCGGCCACCGTCTCGCCGTCGCGGGGTGGTGGTGGCTTGTTGGCGCCGCTGCCGCCTATGTCCTCTACGCTGCCCTTCTCCTTATTGGCCCCCGCCGCACTGCCTTTGTCCCATCCTTTGCACGCCCCTGGAAGTAACTGTGTGGTTTCGCTGACATGTGGGGCCCACATGTTTTTCACTTTTATTTTTATCTTTGGTGTCACGTCAGCACCATGTCAGCTAAAACTACTTACAATATTGCCTTAGGACCTATGTTTGTATCGGTTTTGTAAGTTGAGGGATATGCTATATCTGGTATTATGGTTCAAGAATGAAAATCGAACTCGATGTTAAGTTAAGGGACCTACAATGAACTTATTCCATTGATGTGGCTTGTGAATATACAAGCCCGCCAATTCACTAGCTTGTTTATTGGCCCATTGCACCAGGGTTTGCCTCTTTGGGCCCTGAATCCGCCACGTGGGTGGAAGCCCACAAAAACTCGCACCATGGCAGATGCTGGAATCGCACAGGGAAAAGTAAAAAGGTACATCCGAGATCTCTCATCTTGTCACCGAATTACAAAATCGTCCCTCAACGAAAAACCAGATATATGATATCTCTTAACTTATAAAACCGAGTCATTATAGGTCCTTAGATGGTATTGACCCCGGTTTTCTCCGACGTGAAGGCTGAGTCAGCGTGAGACCCACGTGGACCCACATGTCAAGGTGACCCACGTTATCACCCTTTCTCTTTTCCCTCTTCTCTCCCTTCCTCCTCACTTTTCTCGTCATCGTCTGAGCAGGGTGAAGCGGCGGGTGCGAAGAAGGCCGACGGGACGAGAAAAAAAAATGTCATATATCTGGTTTTTTGGTTGAAAAATAATTTTGTAATTTGATAACAAGACGAGGACCTTAGATGTATTTTTTTCCAGGGAAAATGATGGTGGTCCAAAGGGGATTGCAGCAAAAATTGGCATTCACGACCACGATTCGCAGGATTCAGAGGAGGAGGTTCTTGTAGGTGTAGTATAGTCAGCCCCATTTATCCCCAGTTTTTACTTGTGAATTTCTCTCCAGTTTTACTTTGTGAAAGATGGATTTATATTACTAGCTCGTAGCGAACAGCTCAGACAGAGAGACGAGTACTGCGCAGAAAACTACAGAAAAAAAGGTTAAAAACAAAGAAGAAAAGAAAACTAGTTTCTCTTTTCTGCAACTGCAAGACGAGACGAACAGCCGACACCTCAGTGTTCTCTCGGAGAGTCCCGAACGCTGCCACCTCATCGACAATCTCAGCCGCCACGTGGCACGCGTGTCACCTCACCGTCGTTGTTTGTTAGGGCATCCACACACTGTATTTAGATTGGGTAATAAGAATAAAATACTACTACTATACATTATATACATTATGAGACTAATAAATAATAAATATAGATAATATGTTTGTTACCCAGCCATAAGGAATAAACAAATAATTTCTCTCTTGTTCTCTCGTGGATAAGTTGTGAGACATAACTTACTATTCACTTTTGTTCACTTTTGTTGTTTTATCATTTTTTGTTGTTTTATCATTGTAGTTACAACGACAACTAATATCATTATAAAGGCCCCCCCTTATTCACAAGATAGGTAGTAAATATTGACGATGCCCTTGCACTACGAAGGTCGGCGGCTCGACGTCCGGCGGCGTCGGCGTCGGCTCCGGCACGACCTCGGGCGGCGGCCTCGGCGGGTCCACCTCCGGCGGCTGCGGCGGCGGGACGTCGGGGTTGCGCGGCACGTCCGGGACCTCCGGTATCGACGGCGAAGGTATCGACGGGCCCGGCTGCTCCGGCCCGGGCTTCGGCGTGCCCGGCGGCGGCATCGGCACGTCCAACCCCGGCGGCGCCTCGAACTCCGGCGGCGTGTCGATGCTCGGGAGCTCCTCCAGCGACCGGTCCGTTCCCGGCACCTCTGCCGGCGGCGGACGCGGCACCTCCGGCGGCGGTGTCCCACTCGCGCCGCAACGGACGCCGACGCGCCGCGCTGCGGCGGCGCCCACCTGCGGCCGGTCCAGGCAAGAACACGCCGCCGTCGCCGCGTCACGCAGCAGAGGCAACCGCGTCGTCCTCGCGATGCTCGTCGTCGTCGCCATTGCCGCCAAGATCGGGAGGCTAGATGCAGCAACCATGCCAATCGCCAAGAACCATTGGAAGGTTGGAGCAGCCTGACCTTGCCGGCGTCGCCCCCTTATACGGCATCTCCGAGCTGACACGTCCGGCCGACGCGCGGGAGCACGTACGGCCGGTGAGGCGCCACGCGGCACGCTCGCCATGACGCGGCGCCTCGCCACGACACGTCCCCGCGTGCCAAAACGTGCTCGAATCAAATCGCGACACACACGGACAGTGTCGCGATCCTACTAGAAACACAAAATCCACATGAATTTTACTGAAAATTCTTACACAACTCCAAGCATCTCATCTATATCTGTATGAGCCAAAATGGAACACTAGAAATGGAAGGTCAGTACAAATCCAGTGATACAAGGACAAGAATGCAATGTTCTTCTATGTGTATCTCTCTCTCTCTCTCTCCCCCCCGAGTGACACAGTTCTACACGAACTACATGAGATGGAGAAGATTACAAGTTGTAAAATTTTTCAAAGAGCATCAGCAATATTGCCGTTGCAAACAAGAGGTTTTAATCTCTCGAGTAATTGACCTGAAGCTGGAGGAAGGCCTGATCAGTAGAAAACGAAACTAAACGAATCATCGCGAGGACAGGAGACGCCTGAGCTGGAGCAAGTGTTCTTCGTTGGAGATGTTCAGAGACAGTCGAAGATTCGTCAGCAGCGACTCCTGCTCCCACGTCAGGGGCCCCGACGCGTACAGCGCTCGCATCGTCGACTGGTACGCCTCCAGCTCCAGCTCGTGGACGGCAATGGCCGCCGGCTCCTCCTCGTCGTCGTCGTCGTCGGCGGCGGCGGCGGCATCATCCTCCATGCCAGAGGTGCATGGGCACGCGGACATGGCGTCGTCGGGGAAGCCGAAAGATTGGAGCTTCTTGGCGCTGGTGAAGGTTTCCGGGTCGTTAATGCTGCAGCTGGCCACTGAACATTCGGCCTCTTCTCTGATGAACTGGAAGCGGTTTTGAGTCGTTGAGCCATCGAGCACACAGGCCCTGGATGCATTTTCAGGCTGTGATGTTCTCTTTCTTGGATTGAAGGATGTGTCTGCAGTTGATTTTCTCTTCTTGTTTGATCTTCCAGGCAGAGCATCAGATGGAATCTGACCTCTCTGCGCAAGCTTAGCTTCAGATTTCTGTAGTTCAGACCAAAGAAGAAGATGACCATCAGTGCGTTCCAGTAAAATGTGGTGCTAATTATCATCGTTCTATTCATCTGGCTCCAAGAACTAATACAAGCTCAAAAATGAAGCATTGTTTGTGAGGCTGTGCGATGAATTGATTCATTTCATTATGTAGCTGGATGTGCATAACTGGTAGCTGATGGCTACCAAAATCATGAAAGTCTGATAAACAATGCCGCAAACTGTAATTTCACCACAACATAAACTAGCATTCATGAAAGAGATATGAACATATAAATACTAAGAAAAGCAATTGTGCAATGATTGGTTTGAAAAATGACAATGTAAAGCACCTACACATGCTCGAGGAACTGATGTTACCTTATCTGCCACAGAATACTGCTTATTGCTATGAGGTGCTGCAGGAACCCTCAAGCTAGAAATGTGAAACTCCTTCAGTTGAATGCAGTCAGCAAGCCTGATGACAAAGTAGTTGTTCTTCAGCATCTTCGCGATTTTGCCGAGCTTCCATGTGTTGCGATCCAGCACCTCAGTTACATCTCCAATGATCCATCTGCATCTTGTCTGAACAACAGCTGGCTGATTTGCTCTAACAATATCACAATCCATTTGAACGTTTCTTGCCCCAAGATTTCTTTCAGATGTGAATATCAGGTCGCCGTCCCTAAAGATTTCTTCAGCTCTATTTTTCAGCTTCATGATTCTACTCCTGAGTCCTGACTGAACCATGAGGAAAAATTCAAAATATTCATTAGCAACAGCATGAGCAAAAAGAAACAAAGAGTAAATAACAAAAGAAAAACGAATGGTGATTGAGTCAAAAGATCTATTCACATTCATTTATCATTGCTAGCCAACAGCCATTAGAAAAGATCACCCAAGATGCACAACAGAAAGTATATGCAGTATGAAAAAATTTTAAGACAGAAAGTCAACACCAATTCAAAAGGAAATCCATCTCCAATTTCAAGCACAGAACTAAACACAACTGCTCAAATTCAGAAGCTGGACATTCTTAACACAAAGTCAATACCATCTCACGCAGGGTACTGAGGATAGATCAATCCCCTAATCCGGATCCAATCGAATTTCATTATATCATCTCATAATCAACCAATACGAATCAGAAATGTAGGAATAACGCACAGATCCAACTTGGACCATACTATCGCATTGAACAAATGGAATTTGAAAGCAAGAACACCCGATTGACTAAGTCTAGAAAAGGGGATTAGTTTTCATGAATAAAACAACATTTAACAGTAACATACTAGACTTGGTTACAGTCCTGATTACCTAATACTCGATTTAAATTCCCAGCAAAAAAACAAACTACAACGAGGAAAAGAAGAGGAATCCACGGAACTATGAAAACTTCCAACCTGTACCAACTAACATTGGGCATTAACGATCCAGATAATCTGAAAGAACTCCCAACGAAGACGAACACTTTGGAACAAAGAACGAGATTCCGAACTGGGAACTAGGAAGCATCAGCTCAGATTGGAATCAGGAACGCAAAGGAAGAACTCCAAAAGATCCAATCTTTGCCACACAATCTACAACAAAGATGAGAAATTTAGCGTGAAAGGAATCCAATACGACAGCTCTGAATACTTCTCACCTGCAACAAGGCAGTCAAATTCGCCCTTCCCAATCGACGAACACGAACGAAGCAGGCAACCTCTGAGTATTATGGATTCAGATTTTTCTCCCAATTGGGTTGCTCGAACCCAATTGGGATTCACCGGCGAGGTGAAGGCCAGGGACAGCAGTTCTGGTAAAAGAAAAAGGAAATAAACAAGCTGAAAAAAATTACCACCACCGAACTCCAAAAATAGACCCAAAAAACAGGAAATTTAATGTGGAAAATAATGGAGAGAAATTTGGAGACTAATCGGAGACCAACCTTGCAGGAGCGGAGGATTAATCAGGCGGTTACGAGGCGATCTGGACGCCTGAGTTTGAGGGCCAGGACCTTGGAAACGGCGTGCTCGCTGGCTGCGTACATGGGCTGGCTGTTCTTTGGCTCAGTTCTTGGCTATTGCTTTCTTTTCTTTTCTTTTCCAATTTTTTTTTGTTTTAGCGATTTGATACCTTAAAATTAGTGTATTTTAAGACCCAGTGACAATGGTTAATCCCATTAGTTTTTTATTTTCTTGGGTGCCCATCCTACAAATAGTTTTCAGATAGCTGGGACAAATCCAAAAATTCCAAATGCCTAAATGACTTGTACTATTCAGGGCCCATCATGTTCCAACCTCCAAAAGGATCAGCTGCTTATTACTCACGAACTGAACATTTTCTTTTTGTTAGGTTAATTGAACAAGTTTCCATCCAGGCTCCAGTGGCAGTATGTCGCGATTCTACCGTTCCATGATTTACCGTAATTTGGTACGTAAAATATATCATTTGCTACCGTTCAACATTGGATCTCTCAATCAATTGCTACGCATCAAGTATTGGAAAATTGTTCCGAGTTCAAACCGCATTTTAAAAAATAATTAAGTATTGCTTCCGGTTTGTTTATTCTGTAGAAAAAAAAGAGACGGCGAGAACAAGGGATGTCGCTGTAAGGGAAGATTCTTTCTTAATGTGAAAAATATACGGTTGCCTTTCTCATATGCTTATGCAGATTTTGTACATCACGCTCGTCAAATTTCTTGTTCCTGTTTAATTTAGAGGACAACGAGGGAATCTGAGTTGCTTTGCTTGACAGTCATACATACCCAATATTTTTCGTTTAGGTGAGCTGGCCTAAACTATTACTTTTTCCGTTCATATTCGTAATATTAAAATGTGTCGCATTCATCTAAATTTTTTTATATTTTAAAACGGAGAAAATAGCAGTGGCTAGTTTTTAAAAAATAAATTACTAGTGCTAGCTTTTTTTCACAGAGATAAAACTGCAGCAAGGGTGAGTACATCATCATCACGAATCTCACATTGGTTAGTTGACAAGCTTCTTTACGTCTTGACAAGATGGAACCTACTGTTCACCAAGATAGATATGTTCAATGGACTGAACACTTTTTTGTCATTTCCATCTCTACACAAAGGTGAGTGGCAAGCTTGGGTACTTGTTGAATCGTCAGCTGCAAGATAAGCTTCACGTTGATAAATGGTCAGTACGAATTGGGTTAAATTTTGGCCGACCGTTCTTCCCAATAAGGCCTCTTTTGGGAGTCAAGAGTATTTTTTGGAAAATAAACTAATTCATGCGAAATTCTTATAAAATTCTTGCGTTTCAAAGGATCTCTAAATTGAACTAACTAAAACTATTCAATGTAATCAACGTAAGTCTCACGAATCAACAACCATAGAGTTTCAAGTGCTGTGAAACAGGGAGTAATGTGCGTGCAGAATGTATAAAAGCACACCTTTCTCGCAGAAAGAATATACCAAAAAAGGGGTAACAAGGCATCGGAAAAAGGCTTACTAAGCAAATGCTTTGGATAGAAAAGGACTCAACACAGTCCTTCAGAATAATCTTAAATGTTTAATAAACATGAAAATAGTAGAAATATAACAAACACGTAAAGCTCATTGAAGATATTTAGATCTTGGAATAAACATTTACAAACAATCGCTTGAAGTGGTAGATGAATCAATCAGTTTCAGCTGCAATAATAATACAAGACATCAAGTTCCCAAGAACTGTCCTAATGACTCAGAAATGACTGAACAAATCATGCCAGATCAAAACAAGCTTATCCTGCCTACCTGGTAGTCTTCAATGTAGCAGCACATCGAACATTTCTAAGACAAGGTGGAGCAATAGCAGAAATGTTTGTTGAGAAGAACATACACCGTACTAAAACAAAGCTTAACTCTGCGACAAAAAAAGATACCCAAACAGTGCGTAACAAACTAGAAGCAACAAATGATAATACAAGGGAACCAATACAACCACAGCAGAAGGCACGAGTTGACAACCAAAATATGCCATATATTATGTCTCATGAAAGGTATCCAGGTGTATAAGTCTCGGGGCAAAGAACTACCAAAACAACATATCATCTCTGAACTCCACATAACAAGTGTCATATGACAATAATAACCAAATCATAATTCCAGAACTTAATGTAATCTACTAAAATTTCATCAATCATAAATTCACTGTGTCACACCAAGCCACTTCGAAAAATTCTCAAACTCTGTGTAGTCACTGTCAGAAATCATGGTCTTGTACCATGCCTTTCCAGCAGCCTTGATCTTAGAAGACTCCTCCTACAAGATCAGTATATAAAGTAAAAGTGAGATTCCAATAGGATGAGTGATATTAACAACAAAGTATTAACAGTCCAGGCAACAGAAGACATAAAGCATGACATAATATGCACAAGAAACAAAGGAACTAGCATTACAGCCAAGTTCATTGAAACCACCAGCCTCCATACATGAACATCAACATGACAGGACTAAAGACAAAACCGAATACAAAATGGCTGAACAAAACAAAAACAAACACAAAATGGGACAACAAACCAGAATAAATGAAAAAAAGTCATACTAAACAAATATGAAGAAAAATACCTACATATTAGACCTAATGTAACCAATATACAACAATGTGTAACATTATACTATAGCACCATGACATAAACTAGGCTGAACAAGAAAATCAGTTAACCAAAGATAAACACATTTGTCACATAAGAAAATGAACACAATAAATTTGAGTAAAGCACCACAATAATATGTTACAAATATATGTATCTAAAAAAATCGTCGTAGTATCATACGCGTCCATCACAGAACTAAAGCAAGTTACAACTTAATGAAATAATCAGCTCAAATCATTCACAAAATGCAGCATAAAACTATCAATCAAAGCAATTTAGCGCAACGCCATTTAACAAAAGACAGTATAAAACTATTGCAGTAGGACACAATTGACTACAACCACCATCTCACCCATTGCTATGATGCAACACCAAAGCATTATACCCTATATATAATATAATAATACCGCAGAAATCGAAAGGGTCAACATACCAAGTAAAAGAAACAATGCATGAACAATGATGGATAGTCATTGTTGATATATCTAACACATTATAGCATATATGGTCACACAAAAACTATACAATTCATCACATACAAATCATAAAAAGCTGTGATGTGACAATATTATGATTTATGAATATATAAGACAACTAGCATGGGAAAGGATGATCATACCGGGCTGAGCTTGGTCCTCTTGGAGTCGAGCTTCTCAGTCCTGGCCTTGACACGCTTAGCCTCAGCGAGAGCTGCCATCTTGCGCGCAGTGCCGAAGTAGGGGTTCAGCTTGAGCACAGCAGCCACATTCTTCAGAGGGTTCCTTCTAGCCTCCCTGCGCTTCACGTCCTTGTTGATGGGCTTCACCACCGACTGGACCTCATCGGAGTTGATCAGCCTGGACAGGTCAGCATTCGCCATCTTCGGCCTCGGGAGCACGAAGCCCTTCTTCTTCAGCGCCGGTGCGTCAAAGCCACCATACACCTCGTCGAGCTTCTTGAATGCGCACTCGGTCCAGATCACGAAGCGGCCAAGGTGGCCACCAGGGGCAAGGTCGAGCAGGTTGAGGCGCTCCACATTGGCAACATCAACGCCGGGGAGGTTGCGGAAAGCCTTGACGACCTTGGAACCCTCGGTGCCATAGACGATGAGGGGACCCTTGCGGTTGATGTACCGGCGGTTGCGCATCTTCCCCTTTCCAGCGCGGATGGCCACCGAATCCTTGGCCTTCTCAGCATCAGCATAGGCACCAATCTGCTTGAGGACCTTGATGGACTGCGCGGTCTTCTCGATGGACTCAATGGAGTCCGAGACGACGAGCGGGAACTCGGGGACGCCCTCGATGCGGTGGCCGCGGGCGAGGACGAGCGATGGGACGGCGGTGGCGGCGAGCGCGGACGCGACGGCGATGCGGCGGAGGCGGATGTTGACGCGGCGGTGCCAGCGGCGCCAGATCTTGGTGGGCGCGAACATGCGCCCGCCACGGCACATGTTGCCGAACGCTCCCTGGCCAGCGCGGTGCGTGCCGCCGCCGGGGACGCGCGGGATACGCGACACGGCGCGGCCGGTGCCCCACGACTCGGCGGAGGTCTGGTGGCCGGCGCGGCGCGACACGGCGTACGGCTGGCGGCGGTTGCAGGAGAGTAACTTGTGGGTGAAGGTGACCACGTCGGGGCGGATCGGCGCGCGGAGCACCTGCGGCATCTGGATGCCGGCCGAGTCCGTCGCCATGTCGCCCTCCAGGGCCTTCACGGACACCAGGGGGCGCGCGGCGGCGGCCATTTCCGGCGGCGGCGGCGAGGTGGCGAGTGTAGTGTGGCTCGGACGGCGGCGAGGGAAGGAGAGGGCAGCGAGAGGAGGAGACAACTTATATTTGTCCAGGGGCGAAGTGGCTAGGGTTTGGGTTTGGAAGGTGAGATCTGAGCCGTCAGTTTAGATTGGACGGTTGGATCTTTGTGGTGGGCTGGGCTGGGCCTGCCTTGGCCTTTGTAGTTCTCTGAGTTGGGCCCAGTGGTTTCGCATCTTCTTGTCGGACTCGTCGTCTCCAAATCTCCCCCCACGTAATGACGTACTAAACCACATCGATCTTCTTGGATGTATCTCGAAAATGGGTTAGCAGAGTTGGGATTAGGAAATAAAAATGAATGAATGAATAGGATAAAATAAGGTGAGAAGAATGAATGATTAAGATTGAAACTTACCTTTGAGGGATGGGAAATTATGTCCCAAACCAATTTTCCATACGTGGCCCTTGTCTTTCATCGATGGCGGCGTGGTTTATGTTGTACTCCGCCATCGATGATGAGTAGAATTTTTTTATAAAAAAACATACTAATTAGTAGTTTGAAAAGTATATGTCAAAAAAATAAGAGAGTAAAAGGTTGGGAATAGGATGTTTCGAACACACCGTTGCGCCTCGTCGAAACATAGGGCCTCTCCAAGATTTACGTCAGTGGCGGGGTCAGCAGTTCATCATTCGCACCAGCCTCCTGGATGGTCGCATATATTTGATCCAGCGTTGGTCATGAACAATCCAAAGGGGTCGGAGAATAAATTTCCGAACACCCCTCAGGCCCCGAGGTCGTCGGCGGTGGCGGCACTTGCAGGTGAGGAAAATGCGGGAAGAAGAAGAAGAAGAAGAAGCGGTGGATTATTCTCTCTCGCACCAGTCAGGAGGCCATTGCTGGCCAGAAACTGGATGTCCTCACCGGAGGCCATTGCACGTCGTCGGTGGGGATATCATCTCTGTCGGCAACCTCTCGTTTACAACAGCAGTTCAGGTGGTATTGGATTTCGTCCGTTGCTTTCTTTCCAATTTACCGCTGCTTCGATTCCTGCTTTAAGTGACAATTGTCGCATGCATGGTAAACCATTCGTAGATGCACTGACAATTGGGGAAATCCACCTCCCTGACAGACAATTATGCGCAGAGTATAAGTTCAGAGATGATCATCCAACAACATTTTTGAGGTAGGTATGGTTTGGTTGCTCTTTCACGTTCACCTCGTTGAGCTGAACTCTATTCACATTTTTTTACTCGTCCTTGTTCGGTGTTCCTCTAAGTAGATATATTGGTTGCTTCTCGAGAGAGGGTTTACATTAGGCTGGGAAGAGAGAGAACGTCCATATTGCAGCTAAAGTTCAGGTTCAGAGATACTGGTCATACAACATCAGGTTGTGATCAGAAGAGAGTTTATGAAACAGAAGCTTGGATTCTCACTTTTACATGTTGAGATATACCGTTGCGACGAGGTGGCGACTGGTTCTCTTCCATGGCGGCGGCGCAAGCCCAGAAGACCTCGTCCAAGCGAAAGAAGACGACGATGCATAACCGCTATGCCGTCAAAGGGTGTATTTCAAAAAAGTTTCACCACCTGCCTCGCTCCCTGCCGCACGTATCCAATCGAACGGTCACAAGCAATCCAAGAGGGCTCTCCGACCTCGTAACCGGTGAGGTCGGCGGCGGCGCTTGCATTGCTTGCAGACGAGGAAAATGGAGGAGACAGAGGTGGTGGATGCTACTCGTGCAGGACTTCGTCGCCGGCAAGCAGATCGATGTCCGCCGGTAAGTGGTAAGTGGTAACCTGCTCGGCGTGGTCGCCGTCGCGTTCCCAAGGCCGGCCAGTGGAGGAATCAGCATTCAGCAGTTGGTCAGCCTCAGCGGCGCCATTCACAAGTCACACCAGCATCTCGGTTGGATGGTCTGGGTCTTCTACTCTTCTGGAACTCTGCAATCTCAGAGTAGATGTACTAACAATACAGTGCACAGTTATAATTCAGTGATGATGATCAGACAAAAAAAAAATAGGAATCTTTGCACCGAAATAGGTTCTTCTTGTCACTGTTCGTCTGAGTAGAGGAATTGTTTCTTCAGGTAGGTGTCCGACGATGAGCGACTAAGAGTACAATCACCACCGCCGAGTCGATCCGAGCTGTGATCCAGAGACATCCCGGACGTACGATGACTCACGTCGGCGACTCGATCAAGTTCGTCGCCATCGACGTGGACGGTGACCTCTGCGACAAGACGATGACGCTAGCTGTGGACACTGACCCGGCAGTGGCGCAAGGACTTCAAGAAGGCCGGGCTTCCGGCCGGCGTGCCGACCCAACGCCGGCGAGGCCAAGGTGATCTCGATTGAACAGAGTAGGAAGCTTTCAAGCATCTAGCTAGAGACGGAAGTTTGAAATCTTGTCTCAGGAAATTTTGATGCAACGTTGGCGAAAAGAGAAAGAAAAATAGCTTACCAGGTCATTGGATTATTCATAGCCAGTTTCACTTCTTGAGTAATAATAGTAATAATTGCGACTGTGTTTTTATGTACAATCATTCCTATACACATCTAAAATGAAAACATGCAGGTGAGCTTTCAACAGGATTTTAGTAAGATCCAGAATATGTCGTTGGTTTTTGTCTTTTAGAACATGTATTAAGGGACACATTCGTGAGAGTGTGAGTGTAGTGTTGCATGTGTAATGATGTGTGTCTGATCTGCCGTGTAATCTATAAAAAATGAAAAACTTTGTGTTGGAACATGTGAAATTCGAGGTCATGTCGTCTTTGTATTATCTGAAACTTGAATCACTGTGAAAAGGATTTCATTCCAAGGCCGAGAGCTCCGGCCCAAGATGCATGTAACTAGGCTTATGTAGTTATATTGGGCCAAGAGAGAGGCCCACGGACCATTAGCTTATGTAATTAATTATATTGGGCCAAGACAGTGGAAAGGACCAAAACTTCTAGACTCTTCTAGAACCAAAACAAAACTATCCGAATGATAAAGCAGTAATGGGAGGTGAAAGCGAATCATGCAGTGCTAGTGCTAAACTGCTTCTTGTAAAAGTAAGAGAGAGAGAGAGAGAGAGAGATCAAAAGAACAAATTCAATTACTGCACAAAGGACTCCATGGATCCATTGCTAATAACTTAGCTCTGCTGATGAAAGAGCTGCAGGCCTGCGGCGTATGCATCATGCGGTGAGAGATTCCAAATTCCAGCCCAATGGGAGCAGAGAACGTAAAGGCAACTGCATCGCCATCACTCATCACCAGCCATTACAACTTTTGATTCTTCAGACTTCAGTCCGGGTGGAAGAAGATGATCACCGCAAGGTTCTTTTCCATCACTACGTAACAATGGCCTTTCCTGAAAGTGTACTTGACAATCTGTATGCTGTTTTGTTCTACTTTCAGAAGTGTTTAGAAGCTCTCGCTGTTCTCAACTTCAGAATTGTTTCAGACTGTGGATGCAATTGCGGTAGCAGTTACTTGGAAACAGTGACTGATCAACAGCCAAATGTTGAGATCGAATCGCCGCATCTTTCTTCAATTGTTTAAAAAAAAGATTGCTCCTATTTGAATTTTAATTAGAGATGTTAATTTTAGCGAGAAAGCGTTCGCTTTGGAAGATTTTCCTAAAGTAAAAGTCTCAAGAAAATACATTGAAGGAAAAAAATTGATGAACTTTGGCACAACTACTAAACTTAGCCAGAGTCTCTTCTCTGCAAAACAAACACTGTCACCATCATCACTGTAAATACCATCATCACCCCTGTCACTATCAACCACTGAGCAAGGGTTGATTATATGTAAGACCTGCTTTGTTTTGTCGCAAACAAAGGCACCAAAAGCATTTGCTTTTCTTGCAGGGGCAAAAAGGAAAATTACCACACACAATGACACAAAAGTGAACGTGGAGAGGCTTGTGGGCCCAATCTTTTTCTGCCCTCTTTCTCTCTAGTTTTGGGTCATTACATCAGGGCCCTGCATTTTATTATTGCAACACTGAACCGAAATGATGCCATGTTTGATTATGGAAATCTTCACTCTACCATGTCTCATCTTTTCTAAACCAAGAGAAAAAAACAAAAAGGCAGGTGATAAAGCCTAGAGGGAAGCCACTTGAGTAGATAAGGTCATCAAAGCTTGGACAAGCTCACTGAATTATTATTATTTTCCACTAAACATTTCTGCCATGCAATCCCTTGGATAGTTGAATTACCAATTGAGAAAAAAAATAACAGTGAAAAATAAATAGCATGCCCTTGCATGTGGGCCAGGTCTCATCGACAATCATAGTGGGTCCCACCTTTGAGGACGACTGCATTGTAGACTTTCTTCTGTTTCCCTTTCAATGGAGCAAATGATGCAGCTCTCCTTGATTTCTCTCTCAAATGAACCCCCTTTGCTGTAGCACATTTACTTTTTTTACTTTTCAGTGAAAAGCTATTATATCTACTACTAGTAGAGTATATGTGTATATAAATACTTTTTTCAGTCAAATAATTCCACATGCATCGAATTAAATGGCCTGTCCATAGTTGAAGAGGACAACATTGGCATTTGGCAATGGCAATGGTTGATGAGAAGAGGCAGGAACAGTCGCCATTGCCTTGCTTTTCCGTGGAAGCAACAGCTGATGTGAGCCCCCGGAGAAGTTACGGCCCACGTATGGGCCACGCACCATTATTTATTACTCGTCAATCCATTCCAAAATATAAATATTCCTACAAATTTTCAAGTGAATTAAAGAAGTAAATAAAATTAAATGATGAAAAATTATGATCGAGGGAGAAAACAAAGAATATGAAGAAACTAAAGAATATGAATAAACTAAATAAGATATGGTTGTAACTAATCCCTCCGTCTCATAAAAAACGAATCTAATATGGATGTGATATATTCTAGAACTATGAAACTAAACAAGCTTTTGTCCAGATTCATAGTACGATATGCATCTATCCAGATTCATAATACTAGAATATGTCATATCTTGTACTATATTCGTTTTTTTATGGAACGGAAGGAATACTCGAGTGTATCGTATGGGAAAAAACAACTATATTTTAAAACAAATTTAAATTTAAAAATAGTTATATTTTAAGACGAATGAAGCACTATGACACTGCTACTATGGCCTAGTTTTTTTCTTCAACTTCAAGCTTTAACTTTTTATTTTTTTTCGTTAGTACGTTTTTCAAACTGTTAAATGATGTATTTTTTAAAAAATTATACAGTTGTTGTTTGAAAATTTTAAATAAATTTATTTTTCAAATTTATAATTATTAATACTTAATTAATCACGTGCTAATGAATTTTTCGTTTTGAAGTGCGCTAAAAATCTCAACTCGAGAGAAAAAGAACTCAGCCGTATTGTTCAATGCCAGTATGCCACCACAGGCTCTGTGCTCTGCTGCTGCACGCAGCATCATGTCTGCTGGTGCCTGTCTGCCGCTAGAGTCCCCAGCATCCCCGGGCCTCACGACACCCTGAAAATGCTCTCAGAATCTCATGGACGCATGCTCCCATCCTTCTTCGCCTGAACAATCTTCGGTTTACTGAATATTTTTTTCCATTGAAAACATACCGCCCTCCTGAGCTTCTCTTCAGCAATGGTGACATTTGTACATCGAAAATTTTACGGTTATTCTCAGTACTAGAGGCGTTGGTTTTGCGATGGACGGATCCTGATCAAGATCGTGCTTTGCTTTATCGCGGGGAAGGAGAACGGATGGCAGTAGCCGGGGCCGAATAGTTGTGAGCCGTTGCATCAACGGCGCGATCCGGTACGCATCGTGTCACCGTAGCAGGCCTGGCGCGCGGGGCCGTCCGATCGAAGATGCACGGTCGGAATCCACCGTGATATCAGGTGGGGCACTGCAAGGGCTCCACCTGGGCCCACACGCGTGCACGCACCTGGCCCTGGCCCTGGCCCAGCACGGCAGTAGATACGCTTCTTGCTACTGATCTCTCCAAGCTAAGGAAGGGCTTGTTCGGTTTAAGTATCCTATTAAAAAATGTGTTTCTGTAAAAAAAAATGAAAAAATGTTTTTAAAAATCATATTCATCTATTTTTTAAGTTTATCTATCTAATGATTAGTTAATTATAAGCTAATGAATCGTTCTGTTTTGCGTGCAGGGAAGTCAAGTTTCTAACCTCCACCTACAAACGTAGCCTCAAATATTAAGCTACCAATATTTTGGTACGGTATCATTGTAAATTACCTATGTTTGAATTGATACCAATTTGACGGAGCGTGAAACTCCTCACCGGGAGACCGCGCGGGCCCCCCTTTGCCGGTTCGGCCGGGGGTGCTAAGTGAGTTTCTTCGCCCTCGATCTAGAGGACGTCAGCGAGAGTGAAAACACGCAAGACGCGGGTGACGTAGACAGGTTCGGGCCGCTGAGAAACGTAACACCCTACTCCTGTGTTCTGATGGATCTGAGGGTCTCCAACAATACAAAGGGAATTCTATCTCCAACGCATTTGCCGGAGTCCTCCCCTTCTCCTAGGCCTGGGCCTCCTTTTATCTGATCAGGGGTCACCACATGGGCCTCAAGTTGCCTAAGAAAAGAAACATTCTTTTTACAATCAGGGCTGGTCTACAGCCGGAAGTGACCTCTGACAAGCTTGGTGCATGCCTTCTGCCCCGCTCGCCAGCTCTCCCGGTGGACACCCGTTTCAACCTTCATTCAATGGCCGGCGACTTTTTTGCTACGCCTGCGCTGAAATCTGGATTGGATCTGACCGGGGCTGACATACCAACTCCAGGAGTCAGCACGTCGGCTCCGGCTAGGGACGAGAGCCAGGAGGCTCTCATCATTCCGACGGGACGGGGCGAGGCGTGCCATCGGCCGCCTGTCGCCACCTAACCCGCGATCTGACCGGTCTGTGACCGGTCACACACCGCGACCGGGCACGGACCGGATAAGCATGTGCTGCGCCGCATTAAATGCGACGTGGTGCGCTCGCCTGACCCGCTATAAATGCGGGTAGGTGAGCCCTGTTGTGCTCACCTAACCCGCCCACGTGGCGCCAAGATCACGGGGGGTCGGGGCGCCCCAGCCCTCGGGGCCGAAACGGGAGCGGCCCGACCCCTCGGGGAGACAGAGGAAGGGGCGGCCACGTCACCCCCGGGCCCGACCCCCCCGAGGGGGTCGGGACACGTGGAGGACCGCGGCTACCCAAGCCTCTAGTCATGACACCCCCGGTCCCATGTCACCGACACAATTAAAAGTCAAATTTTATATTATGATGAAGAAATTTCTAGAATTATGTCAAATTGAACATATGCATTACCAACAGTTTGACATTAAATCAAACCATCACATTTACTATTCTAGCTAAAAAAAATTAGTACGGCACATTTTGGCCTCAATCCAAAATGACCCTAAAAGCCAGTGTACAATTGTCCATACATGTATACATCCATCCTGAAGACTGAAATAATACTGCTACAATGCGGCTGCTGCTGATACTACTGCAAACTGCTGCATGTACTGAACTTCTGATGATACACGTATGTAGTGTACACTGAATTGTATAGTAGCAGTGTACTGTAGCATGCAATGGGATTGTGCTTTGCAACAAGCAGTGCCCTGACTCTGAGAGAAGAGAAGCAGAGTAGTTGTAGGTGACAGAGTATTACTGCTACAATGTGTGAGAGGAAGCATACATTGCAGTGATGCAGAGATGCATGTATGTATTTCTGGAGGCAGTGTGGTCCTCTTGCCTGTCTCAAGTTTTGTGATGGAATCTAATGGGCATCATCCGTGTATATGTTTGTTTGTAGCTTTATGCGGTTCTGCGAGGGAAAAACAAGCGAAACTGTTGCTGCCTAGAGAGCAGCAGTACTAGTAGTGCGTTTGCAGAGCCGGCAGGCTTGTATGCAGGTCCAGAACCGCGCAGAGAGAAGAGTGACCACATTGCTAGGCAGCAGCATCAGCATCTTGAGTGCACTAGCTAGCTTTTCCATTCAAGAAAATGGCTCGTGGTTTCTCCTTGTAGTACTGGCTGAGGACATTCACAATATAACGAAAATATAGGTATTAAAGACTAAAATATTTTTACTATCAGATAAGATATATTGTAAAAGTAGTAAATAACTACTATCAAGTCATAATCTTACTACCAGGTTAGGACATCACAATATTTATATTGTATAAAAGTAGTTCATAGGAATAAAATATTTTATTCAGTCAGTCACCTAATAACATTGTACAACTAGTCCATATAAAAAATAATAAAAAATATCTTTTCTTTTTCTAATGCTATTATCCATATACATTGTGATGATTACTATAGTTAAAATTCATTTATATAGATCCTATCTATGTGAATCATTTTTGTCATAGGTGATGTCCTTATAAACACTTTGTGATAGATCCAATCTTTTTTTAATTGTGACATGACTTATGTTTGGGGTTTTTTTCATATGATCTCACCTTATTATTCATTCTACATATATACATTGTGGTGTATCTTTAATCATTATTATCGTCTAAGATGGACTCATCTTACTATCAACTTTTATAACAAATATTGAGGATGCTCTGACCGTTTTTCGCTGAATTTTGTTACCATCGGTGACGGAGGCTACAAAATTATTAGAGCCAGGTAAATCTAACTATGCCACGCATTTGATATAAACAATCTATTTTTGATCCCTAACACAACACTATTTTTTTTTTACGAATAAGCACCAATTAGTCGAGTGACCGCCCAAAATAACCGAGCGATGACTCCGACGCTGCTTACAATAGATATCCTTTAGGAAGCACTGAAAATAGAATAATAAAAAGGATTTTTTTTCTTGTGTATACATGAAGGTCAATTGATATGACATTTTCCACGGGATAAAAAAATCCCTCATTAGTAATCATTCATGCAACCGAAGGTCCCGTTAATTTCAAATTATCAATCGAACTACTACCATGGATTATTTGATCCGTGTTTCTAAAAATATGTTTTTAAAATCTCTTTTATAGCTTAGACCATTTTATTATGAGCTACTTGTTTGGCTTATAACATATAAAATATATTTTTTATCTATATAATTAAGTAGGTCATCCATCAGGTTTCTTCCTCCGATAAATGAACACTGCCTATCATTGAAGTCTACTGTTCATCTCCAAATAAATCCAGTAGTTCGCCGAAAAAATTGACGCGAGAGTAGAACAATCTTCACCCAACCCAACCGTGCGGCTTATGCAGGAGTGACCTAAGCCAATCTAAAGCTGCGTTGGTCAGTTGGAGTTGGAAACACTTTCTTCATTGCACACAAAACAAATCGACGGTTTAGCGTATGATTAATTAAGTATTAGCTAGAAAACTTGAAAAATAAAATAATATGATTTTTTAAAACATCTTTTCTATAGAATTTTTTTAAAAAAACATATTGTTTAACAGTTTGAAAAATATAAAAAATGATAAAGATGAAGTTGAGAAAGTAGACTAAGGGTGTGTTAGGTCGGGTGTTTTTTCAACTCCTCTTCCTCATGTTTCGTGCGTACGCATTTCAAACTGCTAAACGGTATGTCTTTTGCAAAAAATTTACTGCTAAACGGTATGTCTTTGGCAAAAAAATTGTATACGAAAGTTGCTTTAAAAAATTATATTAATCTATTTTTTAAAAAAATAATAAATACTTAATTATTTATGTGTTAATAAGTTGTTTCGTTTTCTGTGCGAGAAGAATTAGTTCACACAGACAAACACAGCCTAAGAACTCAGCCTAAGCATACTCGTGCACACACGCTGGTACACGTACGTCTGGTTGATGTCGCCGTGTCGATTATAGTTAATTAATCCACTAGTATGATCCAAAACTTGGTGCCATGACACAGATGATTGCAACCACCGGGTCCATGCACATATATACATACCCTCTTTCAGTGACTCACAAAAGTCCAAGTCCCAACAATTGGACGAACGGAAGTAGCACGATAAGCTATCTAGCTAGTTCACGGGTACAAGTTAACTTTGCTTAAATTCGCATGAACGAAAACGACCTGCAATGTTAGTGTACAGCGTACCAGCCACTGCATTTCATTGTTTTTTTTTCTTCGGATACTTTTTTTAATGAAAATGTATTGTATTCCTAGTCTCGGCTACAAGGTACACAGCCAATAAGTTTTTACTGAAATAAATAAAAAGAAAAGTGATGAAATAAATCCTCAGCTTCCTAAAAAATAAAATAGCTAAAAGAACCATATTCTAATAATTAAGCCGATATACTTTACACAACTCATAATAAAACAAAATGCTATTGGCAACCCATTTGAATAGCGTAGTTTTCTTCGAATACATTATATAGGGGTTTGTTAGTTTTTCTTATTCCAACATGTAAATCGCATATGTGCAAATGAATAGTGTGTGTGGATACACATACTCGGGTTCACATGTATCCACAATCTACATAGTTGATGTGTCCAAGATTTGTGTTATAAAATATACTAACCCTAACCAAATGAATGTTTACTATAGGGAGAAAAAATTATGTTGGTACACAATACGTATTTTTAATATGTATGTTGTATTTTTTACCAAATAAAATTTTTCAATAATAACCATATAAGACAGTGCATGGTATTTCTTTAACCTTTTTTATAACATAATATTTAGTCTAAATGAGAAAATGATACATCTATCATATTACCAAATTGATACCTTACAAAAATGATAATTTCAAAATGATGTATATTTTATCATCAAAAACTACATAAACAAGGTGTTTTATATTAACAAGGTAAATTTAAACTAGTAAATTGATAACCTTAGTGTTTTATATATAAAAAATACAAAAACTACATAAACAAGATATTTTAAACATGTAAATAATATCGTATTAAAAAACATCATACATGGTACATTTTGTTAGCACCTAATGTATCTGTCCTAAGATTCGTGTAAGCTACATATAAGATGTAGATTGTGTGTGTATATTCTCGAAGGGCATGCTCCAATAGGGAAAAGGATTACATTTATGAACTCCAAGTCTTGGAGATTTTTTGCTTGCACATTTGAGTAACCTATAGGAAAAAGAAAGAAAATGAAACGAAGTGGCCTATGTTCTACCATCACGGATATGCCAAGAGAAGGTACTCCTTTGCAAAACATCTAGAGAGTGACTGGTGTAGGATATCCATTTGATGATCTTCCTTAACCTATTTTGCTGATCAACTTTGTTTACTTTGCAACTTCTAGAACTCTGGGCTTTTCTTTCTCGTTAACACCAAATTTGTAAGTACATTTAACTAACTAACTAACTAACGAGATACTCCTATATATAAACAGAGACCAACCAATCTCTGATGGATGGATTAGCTTGGAGTGGTTCAAATTTTGCAGTGGTAGTTTTTCAAAGAGGCCCCTGAATTATTGGACCCACTAATCTCCCTACCACTTGATTGGCTAGGGACCTGGATTGAAATTCATTGATATGACAAGAATTCCCCGGTAATTTTTTTAAGAAAAAAAAGTAGACTAGGGAAGAGCTTTCCCTCCTGAATTTCATTAAACTTAATATAAAACTATATAATCTTATATAAGGTGAAGGGGTTGCAAGAAGATGAGCTTTCACATGGAAACAATATATCTGTCTCGCGCCATTTAAATCTATGTGACCACAAGCCAACATCCCCAGTGAATTTGTTCGATAGCGTTCGCGCAACCAAACCTACTAAAAGGGATAAAATTTTAGATATTCATGGCACGCTTTTCAAACTGTTAAACGGTGTGTTTTGTGCGAAAATTTTTTATATGAAAGTTATTTTAAAATATCAGATAAATCCATTTTTCAAATTTGTAATAATTAAAACTCAATTAATCATACGTTAAGATCATCTCGTTTTACGTGAAATACTTAATTTTCATCTTTATTAACTTTACGGTCGCAGCATACTTCTCCCCCAAAGATCGCAGCACGTCACCGTCGCTTAATTAACCTTACGGCATCGAGATCATCTTACGCACTCTAATTAATTACTAATTAACAACTTTCTTTGATTTTTAATACATGATACCTTTAACTTTTGACATATGTTCAACCATTTGTATCATTTATTTTATTTCATAAAAATATAAAAAATAAAAGATATGCCTACAAATTATAACAAAATAAACAATAATAATGTTATTTTTTAATAAGACAAATATTAAACGTAGATCTAAAAGTTAATCATATTATATATTTAAAATCGAAGGGAGTACTTGATTAGTGGGGTTCTGTATCAATTGAAAGATTAAGCACGGATCATTAGAGCAAGTTGCCGGTGCTAATACATAGTAGTATATAACTATTGGCATTATCCACTTGTGCACCGAGGAAAACAATGTGCCGCGTAGCCAAGATCGTATTTATATTGGAGTAGTGTCTAATGGTGAGGTGAATTATTAGTTTCCTAATATGTCATCTGTTGGCCACTGGATTTTACTATTTGATGTCCACTTCTTTCTTTCTTTTTTTCTGTTAGAGCAAGTTTGTTTTATAGTGAATATAATAGTTACCTCTAATTTTGTTTACATCATCAACTCATTAATTAAAATATTATTTATATATATATATATATAACAAATTACCTTTAGCACTTTGTCTTAATGCAGTATATTAATTTTACTTTACGATGAGGACATCAATGCGATCGATACATCCACACCTACACAACGATAACAGATTTTCGGTGAGTTTGTACTTATCTTCTTGTCCATCTTATTATCTTATTTAGACCATGAAAATGTTTACGTTTTGTTTTGGTTAGGAATGATGGACATGATCCAAAAGGAAATGTATTTGCGCAGGCTATATTCAGACGGTAGAACAGCACCGACTTGTGACGACCGTCACGACTTCATACGAATTTTGTTTTGGACGTGCAAGTACTTCATGTAAAGTTTATTAAGTATATTTTCAAATGGATTCAGCCTCATGTCCGTATCTATTCTGGAGAGGCCACAATCATCGTTTTACTACGTAGACTTTTTTTTTTGTCTGCATCACTTTATTTGGGTCCAATGGGTTTTGTATTAAGTTGAGTCCGTTAAGGACTTGTTTTAGGGTAAGAGGACAATCTCAACTCGTGCTCTCACCTATATATTTATCTTAGCCGTGATAGATCAATTTGGGTTTTGTTTAGATTAAAGTTTAGCTACGCTACTTTGCCGTGTACTCCCGTGATTGGTTAGATCGCCGGTTTGCTCGTTACGGAACCCCACATGTGATACTTTTGCTGATTCAATCCTACATCTTTAATCCGTAAAATGAGTTGCTTGTTCATTTTGTTCTTGCTAGTTCTCGATTGCTTACAGGAACAAATACCCTCATGGTTGGGTTGACCGTGCATCCGTCGAGATTCATGACTGCCTCTGAAGTTGATGTAACGATTGCTAAGGCACAACGTCCCTGGACAGTTCTAGTCGGATCACCAACATCGCTCCATCCAATATACTTATCCTCTCATCGAAAGATCGGGACACCCTCTTACACATCACTTTATTTATTTCCTATCAATTCATTGGTCTTTTGTTCTCATATCTCTTAAAGTTTGTTTGTGTGTAGAGTTTGTCTTTTGTATTAGAGATGACTCCTCTCTTTCTCTCTTTTTATTTTTCTCATCTATCTTATCATGTGAATTTATATGACATCTAAGGATAAATGTTTAGAGACTTATAGTTACTTGCAATTGTGAAAGAAAGAGACATTAAGGATAAATGTTTAGATACTTATAGTTACTTGCTATTGTGAAAGAAAGAGACATAAATTTCGTCACCTAGATCAAATAGATCTCGGGAAAACGCATCAAATTAATCTGCGCTAAAGTTTCATCTAATATACCACTGTAACAACTTTAAATACAGTACTGCGTAATCTCAAGTGGTTAAAAAATAGGAAGTTTTAGGCGACTGACGAAAACTACAGAAAGCACTAATTAATCAAGGCGTAGCAACAATGAACGGAATCCCGCACAAAGATTGGACGGCTCAGACAAACATATCTGAAATCTGCAAACCACTGATATCTGATGATCGATCAAAAATTCCATGACGCCATCCATACGTGCACACACATTAAATTAGACATCTCTCCATCCACAATAAATTAGGATAATAAATCTGCCACATACTCCTACTACCTATCTCAGTTTCCAAAGAGATCAATCGACAGCGACGACACGCCACAACTAACCAATCAGCAGGTAATTAAACACGATCACATCGGCGTAAAAGTGTGTGTGTGTTTTGGAGAGAACGGACACGGGCAGAAGACAAACCAGACCAAACACGATCAGTGTACGAAGCAACCAACCACCGTTCGGTCCCGCGCCGCGCGAGCCCGACCGCGAGCAATGCTGCCTGCGTGCGTGAGAGGGAGGAAGGAAAGGGAGAGGAATGCAACGCAGGGGTGGCGTGGCGGATTTAATTGCGATTTGGTTTGGGTGTCGGTGTGCCTGCGCGCGCCGGCCAGGGCCATTCAAGTGGTGGGCATTCATGGGGAGCGCGTACGTGCGTCACCTGATCGCCTGTCAGAGCAAGTTTTATAGTAGATACCTGATACTGTCTCCATATGTATAGTTCATATCGCTACTAAAAAAGATCCGTGAAAATAGCGTTTTTTTATTTAGGTGCTTATGTCGACCGTATGCAAAAATAAGAATTTTAAAAAACCCAAAAATCAAAACCCTAGTTCCTATTTGCATTCCGATGGCAATGGCGGTAGGGATCCGGCTGTCGCGGGCCCGACGGAGGTGGATCCGACCGCCGCTGGCCCAGTCGAGGTCGCCCAGCCGCTCGCCACCCGTCGCCGGCCCAAGGAAGCCCGTCGCCTGGACCGAAGCCCGAGGAAACCCTTCTCCGGTCGTCGTGCCCGAGGAAGCTCGCCACTGGTCGCACGTGAGGAAGCCCGCC
The DNA here is from genome assembly GCA_008326285.1 of Oryza officinalis. Taxonomy (NCBI): domain Eukaryota; kingdom Viridiplantae; phylum Streptophyta; class Magnoliopsida; order Poales; family Poaceae; genus Oryza; species Oryza officinalis. The sequence continues at coordinate 54,830,391 of BDMV01000003.1, read as the reverse complement.
ACCGACCGCACCCGAGGAAGCCCGCCGCTGACCGTTGTGCCCGAGGAAGCCCGTCATCGGCCGGCCATGCCCGCTGCCGTCTGCTCTGCCCGAGGAAGCCCGCTCCGGCCGACTGCGCCCGCTGTCGTCCGCCGCGCCCGCTGTTGCTCGCCTCTCGCCGCCGACTAGTGAGAAAGAGGAGAGGACTCAGGAAGAAAGGAATCGAAATAATGAGGAGGTGAGAGAGATGGTGTTAACGCCAGAATTTGGTAAGCCCCGAAGTCCTCATCGGCCCAGAATCTATATCGGCTCAAGGTTGGTATCGGCGTAGAGTCTTATATCGGCCGATAGGGCTTATCTTAAACTAACCATCAACAGCAGTCGGATTTTTGTTAGATTCGAAAAGATCTTATCTAGATAAGACCAAGTTCAAGAAGGATGCGGCTTGTATCTCTTAATTAGGGAGAGTTTGTTAGTTTTCTGTTTTATCTTTAGGAAAGTGTGTCAGTGTCCGGCAAGGACTTTATTTGTTTCCTTTCATCTTTAGGAAAGTTTAAGTAGTAATCTGTTAGGATCTTTGTTAGTCTATGGGTATAAATATGTAAGCTCAAGATTCATATAAAATCATCTCACGATCAATACAACTTCGGCGCATCGCCAACCTTTACTTTTCGTCTTCTTTGGCGAGTTCATGCCCTTCCCGCGAGGGGTAAGCCTCGTTATGGCTGCCTGCGCTGTCGGGGCTAGGGCTTCGACGTTCTGATCTCGTCAACGTAAGCACCTACTATCATATATCTTAGTCAATCTGGTTTGGCGTCTCGATTTAGTCGTATCGGCCGAGATTCGTTTTAGGGTTTACGCCGGTATCGACTAAATCGCCTCGCTAGATTAGATTGACTAAGGTATCCACCACCCTGAAAATCAGTCGAGAGCTTGATTGTCTAGATCTTGCGTTTCTTTTCATACTTAGTGCCGCTAAGTCGTGATTAGAACCGTAATCTCTAGCCTGCCTGTCGATTGCCAATAAAGGTTTCACCGGGGTTTCAGCCGGTGAGTTATCTGGACGTTGCATCGGCCCAAGAGTTTTATATATAGATTGAATCTGGCCGATGACAATAGAGTATTTATTGTTTATCTGCTTATTGAGAATTTATACCATCGGACCTCTGGCCGATGTATGCTTTAATCCTCAGATCAATGTTTATTTTATGTTTGAATTATGCTATATCACATTGCTATATCATCATGTTATCATTGGCCAACCGGTTGTTTTGGCTATCGGCCTACCAGCCGATACGTTTTTGCCCTATCGGCCTATCGACCGATAGACCTTCCATTCTGCTATTTTACATATCTTGTCGGTAGCAGGATTAAACTGACTGGCACGCCCGCGCTTCATCAATTTTAGGACCTGCACTGGAGCTAAGCAGATCTCCCTGGCTTTCGTGTGTCCGCACGCCGGATCCTCATCGACGGTACGGATTCGGCGTCAACAGATGGAGAGAGAGGATAAGGATGAAAAATTTGAAGTGCCGAGAGAGAAAAGAGAGAGGAGGGAGGGTATTTTCTTATGTGGACCATTTAAGAGGTTCGCATGCAAAAAAAGACTCATTTTTGTATGCAGCCACTTAAGAGACTTGTCTACGAAAATAGATATTTGCATGCGGGTCTCTTAAGGAACCGTATGTGAAAATGCAGATCAATTTTTACAGACACGGTCAGTTATGATCCGTTTGCAACCTAAAGAGGGTCTCGTCTAGAAAAATCATTTTTAGTAATGTACTAATAAATTTAGAGGTAATATATATTATAAGTTGTCTCTAACACATACTCTTCAATAACTCTAACACTTTTATACTTTTTATTAAAGTTTGTGTAAGAGTTGTCCCTTGTATGAGGGGTGGTTATTTCTCTCTCCACGTTTCTCTTCTCCATCTCACCATTTAATTCTATGGCTCATAGCACTTGCTCTTAATATGTTCCCCTTCGTCGTAAATAAATTAATTTAAAGTGATGTCCAGATTTATTGTGATAGGTACTAATATCTTATTATATTTTAGGTTATTTTGTTTATTTTAAACGGATGAATTAGTAGTATTTGGTGTCTGTGAGATACGGGTACGTGGTTTGCTTGCTCGATCTCTGTTTGACCTGAAGCACTCATCGTGAAATGGAACATGGTTTGAAGTGATCTAGTAAAGGCAAAGAGGGAGATTAGCTGGCTGAATTTTTTATTTTTTAAATTTTTTAAAAATTTATTTTACAAATAAACTTTTGGGAAAATTTATTCTATAAATGGATTTTTTTTCACGACACTCATATCATTAACTGATCCAACATAACAACGTCAATGATATTGGTGTTGTCTCCTCGTCCCCCGCCAAAGCTAAACCACTTACATGAAGGGGGTCGACATCAATGACACTGTGCCGAGGACCTATTTGTATATTTTATTCCAAAAAATCAAAATGCAAATATTTTTTTCTTACAAATAGGTCATCGGCACCAATGACACAGGAGCCGAGAATCTATTTATAAATATATTTTTTTATCACAATAAGTTATTTTCAAAATTGTTTTACAAATAGGTTTTTGGTGTCAGTGTCATTGGCATCGACCCCTTCACATCAATGACTTAGCTTCTGCTAAAAACGAGATGGATAATGTCAATGCTAATGTCATTGACGCCGTCATATTGATCCATAGCACCAATAACACTAGTGTCGCGAAAATAGTCCTTTTCTAAGATATGTTTTTTCTAAGTGTCTATTTGTAAAATAAGTTTTCAAAAAAAACCACAAAGTAAACAAATCCTGGATTAGCTTGGGTGGACATGTTTTTTCCCATTTGTCAACCCAGATGCAGGGACAATATGAGAATGCTGAAAAAATTATGATAGGTTCGTTGAGGGCGTGAGGTCTCCTCTACAAGAGAAGTATTTTGCTGAATTGAATTAATTCATGTGAGAATTGTATATATCTTTGTACGTTCTAAAGCAGGGGCGGATCTTAGCCCCATTTGATGGGGCCATTTGTCCCTGCTGGATCAGCAAAATCTTGTAGAAATTTAGTACTATATAATGTACATTATGGTTATAACTCAGATGACCTTGGTGATTTTGTCGAGTGGATGTACAGACCCCTAAACAGAAGACAATGATATTAATTCTGAAGTGGCTCAAAAATCTTTGGCCTCCACCAAATGCCCTAATCAGCTAAAGATAAAACCAAAATTTAAATTTCTAATCTTAATTTTGAGATTGATTTTAAGATGTTTTTAACGTAATTCTTTTTTCAACATTGGCTTTTAAGTCATCAAAAACATATATATATATATATATATAAGTTTTATCTATTTTTTTTTATTTTTTTAATAAATTGTTTTGGTTTATTAGAAAATATATGTAACCGAGGCTATTTAGACTGAGGGAGTAATGCTAAAATACGGAGAAAATGATTTGGGCAAGCAGAGCAGTCATAGTAGCTATGGCAGGCAATTGATGCGAACACAGTACCGTCCTGCTGGGCGGTTTGGCTGGATTAGTAGTAGCCGTGTACTCCCCCTGGCTAGGATTAGCCGGGTCCCTTCCATTCTTTCCCGTGAGCCGTGACCAATCCATCCATCCATCCATCCATCCATCCCCTGCATCATCTCATGTGTGCGTAGAGTATCCCGTGTGGGATGGGACGTCGCTGCTGGTCCTTCACCTGCTCATCATCCAGCGCCAAAACAGTAGTACGCCCGACGCGTAGCTGCCTGGACGCCGTGCGCCCGCGCCGCATGTGCCCGTCGTTGTTGCCTCGCCATCCAATATGGTATATACTCTCTCGGTTACCAAATATACCGAACTAGTGTGAGATATTTAAATGTTTGTTCAGATATATAATATTAGGATGTGTTATATCTAATATTAAATTAATTTATTTTGAAACATATGAAGTATATTGGTTCGGCTAGATCGCCTCGGTCAATAAGATCATATGCTAGACCGTTTTTCTTTTTTTCTTGTTCTTGTCTCCCCCTCAAGAAAACAATTTGCAAATATAGCTTCTTGATACCGATTGAGTAGTATCTACAATGTAGAGGACGCCTGTTTATATTAGGTATGCCGTATGAGCTACCATTACGGTTATGCTAGTCATGAAAAGAACAATGAGAAAATAGACTCTGGTGTATTTATGTATACTCCCTCTATTTTGTGTTATAATACTTTTTGGTTTGTCTAAAGTTAATTTTGTTTAAGTTTGACTAAATTTATAGAAAAATAGGGTAACGTTTACAATAGTAAATTAGTTTTATTAAATCTATAATTAAATATATTTCTATGGTATATATCTGTTTTGGGTGATGCTGAGTTTTTTATAAACTTGATCAAGATTAAAAAAATTTGACTTACGACGAACCCAAAATGACATGTGATATATTCTCTCTGTAAAGTAGGGACGTAGGTTTTATACAGTCTATAGCTTGTATAAATCTATCGTGCATTCTAGACTTCTAGGGATAAATGAAGTTTTTCTTTCGGTTAAAATTGTCAACACTTACAAAAGTTCACTTGAATTCTACTAGTTTCTTAGGAGATATGGGTTAATATGCAAGATTTTTTATTTTTCCTGTATTTTATAACCTTTATTTTACATATGCATTCTTATCCAAAACCTATGTGTTTCCTGTTCTTGTATTTTGGTCTCCGGGCATTTCAAATGTGTCTTGGTTTTCCTTAAAATTGGCCTACAGGAACTCAATCTATATGAATTTGGTGAGGTCAAATCCTCTACTCCTAAGGAATTGGATAAGAAAATTCTTATGAGTTGTAATTCTCCATTTCTCTTATGGAAAATCCTGTAATCCATAATAGTTCTACACGTTTAAATTAACTATCACTCGCCCGAATGTATGTTTCATAAAGCTGCATCAAATATATGTGGTATAGCAGTATAGCTTTAGGATATCTCCAAATTCGTACAACTAATCTGGCGGCTTAAGTTTGTCACAACGAATAAACAAATTCTGATAAAAACTTTTGATATACCAATCATTACGATTTTTTAAAAAATAAGTGCATGGGTTGTAAGCAAATTATTGTCTCACTACTATAAAAGCATCATAAATCTTTGTCTATCACTCTATGCCGTAGTACAAGGGAGGTGCCTTTACCATTGTATGATCCTCCTATTTGCAACTAGACCCCACCATTAATAATTTTAAACTAACAACCCTATCCAATCTTAAAAACCATGAAATTCATAAACAAGTACTCGTACACTTTCCTCCCCCCACTCCTGCCGTTCCCCACGTCCGCACACCATCCACCCTCCCACTAAAATCCCCACTCTACCCCTCTACCTCCCAACATGGTTCGGAAAACCACCACCCGTTACGAGGGCAAAATGGTATTTGCACGCGTACCCCGTCGTAAACGGCAACGCCGTGCGCCCTCCGTGCGGGACGCGTGTCCCTCATCCCGCGACCAACGGCACCCGCAACTCCGCCACGTACCACTGCGCATCCGGGCCCACTAAACGGCCACGTTATCGTGGGCCCCACCTTACCCTTCCCTTAAAATCGCATAGGTTTCCTCCCGTTTGAACTCCTCTCGCTCCGGTGGTTTGTTGTTTGTTTTACCTTCGCTTTGCGCTGCGGCGTGTAAACTGCGAAAGAAAAAAGGGGAGGAGGAGAGGGCGTCTCCGCCGCTCGCCGGAAATGGCCGCCGGCTCCGGCGAACCACCGGAGTACGGATACTAGTAGGCGCGGTTGGTTGGACTGCTGGTGGTGCGGTTGGTTACTTGGGAGGTGGGGGTGGGGTTTGGCCGAGATGGTGTGGTTGTAGTGGTTAGGATTCATGCGATCGATGCCGTTCCAGCTCAAGAACGGTCACCATCACCACCACCACCACCACGGCGCCATGGAGGGGAAGCCGCCGGTGACGCCGACGCAGCAGCAGCAGCCTGCGCCGCCGAGGGTGTCGAGGTTCCGGAGGTTGCTGGTGAGGGTATCTGCGTCGGAGAGGCTCGCCGGGGATGGGAAGGAGAGGGGGGAGAAGGAGGGGGAGAAGGTCTCCGCCTCCGCCGGCGGCGGGGGCGGTGAGTTGGAGGCCGGGTCGGTGGGGCTCGACCGCATGGTGCTCAGCTTCATGGAGGATTCCGCGGCCGTCGAGCGGCCGCAGCGCGGGCGCTGCAACTGCTTCAACGGCAGCAACTACGAGGAGAGTGACGACGACGAGGACTTCTTCCTCCCCTCCGACCACTCCTCCGCCCCCGCCCCCGCCGCCGCCGCCGGCGACAACTTGGAGGCTCTCAAGGTACCCTCTACATTTTTTTTTGTTCCTCGCGCAAGCCGCACGCGAAATCCCCAAATTTCCCCTTACCCCGGCGAATCGAATTGACCTTTGCGTGCGATTCATGGCAGGGTTTGGTGCAGAGCGCGAGCGTCGTGGAGCGAAACCTTCTTGCGGACGCGTCCAGGATCGCGGAGAGGTGCGGCAAGAGCTACAAGGGCAAGGCGGAGTGCCGCCGCGCGGTGGCCGACGGCCTCCGGGCACTCGGCTACGACGCCGCCGTCTGCTGCTCGCGATGGGAGAAGACCTCCTCATACCCCGCAGGTACCCACCACACCTCGCCGCAGTTCTGTTCGACGTAAACCGCTTTTCCGGCCGGCCCTAACCACGGCGGAGGAATCTGTCAATCCCGGCAGGCGAGCATGAGTACATCGACGCGGTGGTGGGCGAGGAGGTGAGGCTCATCGTGGAGGTGGACTTCCGGTCGGAGTTCGAGGTGGCGCGGTCGACCAAGGCGTACAGGGCGGCGCTGCAGGCGCTGCCGCCGCTGTTCGTGGGGACACCGGACCGCCTCGGGCAGATCGTGGCCGTCGTGGCGGAGGCGGCGCGGCAGAGCCTGAAGAAGAAGGGCCTGCACTTCCCTCCATGGCGCAAGCCGGAGTACATGCGCGCCAAGTGGCTGTCCCCGCACGTCCGCTCCGGCGACAAGGCCGCCACCGCCGCTAGAACCGTGATGTCCACTACGTCGGCGACGGCGACGCCGGTCTCGGCGGCGAGCTTCTCCGGCGAGTTCGAGCTCCTGTTCGATAGGAAACAGAGCGGGGAGATCCCCGCCGCGGAGGAGAAGATCACGGTGGTGGTGTCCCCGTGGCGCCCGACGGAGGAGGCGAGCAAGAAGCCGCCGCCGCCTTTGTCGCAGCAGCAGCAGGCTCCCAAAGCGAAGGTCGTCACGGGGCTCGCCGCCGTCCTCTGAGCGTGGCGTGGTGAATAATAACTACCACTCCTAGAACTACTACCACTACCATCACTAGTTCATCGATTCTTTTTTTTTCTCGTTTTCGTTTCTTTTTCCACCGCGCGCTTCGATCCGTTTGGGGATCTAGTTTTTGGTGTTTTGGGGTTTTCCGGGGTTTTTTTCGGAAAAGAGAAAAAACACTTGCGTTCCAATTTTTTTCCCTCCTCCCTTTCCCCCTCATCTTTTTTGACCCTTGTAATTTTTGGTTTTGGCATTAGGGGCTTTTTGTGAAGCTGCTGTTCTTCACCCCTTATGCCCAGTAGAACTAGTACTCTGTTACAGATTGTAAGCAGAGTGATCAAGTGATGCTGCTTGCTTGCGGCAAAGCCTCATGATCCTCTGCTGCTTCTCCACTTGTAGTAGGATAAATCCTAAAAAAATCGCTTGTTACCAGTTTTTAGTATTACCGCCCATCCTTGCTAAGTTGTAGCACTTGTAATCTCCATGGAAGAGATGAACAATGAGTAATTAGTTCAAATGGTACGTGCCATTTTGGTCCTTTTAATAGCAGGAATGAAAAAAAAAGAATAGAAAAAAAATAGTATTTTGTTAGGAATACATCAGCAAAACAAAGAATTACAAAACGCAGAAAAAATTCAGCAAAACAAAGAATTACAAAACGCAGAAAAAATACAGAAATAACCGTTTGATTGGACTGTAAAAAAATGCACGAATTAAGAGACTCGAAGAAAAGTTTTTAAGAGGTTAAAGTTTTTGCTAAATATTTTTCAAATTTTTATAGGATTTTTGTAAAAATTTCAAAAGATAGGAAATGATTTAATCTTTTATTCAAAAGTCTTCATAAAAAAGCTTTTTTATAAAATTAAAATTTTTTAAAATATCAATGTTTTTTCTTTCAAATCAAAGATATCCTTGACTGCAAAATTGTGATCACTGATCACTCATGAATTCAGTTCCAAACTTACCATTTGGGTGAAAATGAAATGAACGGTGGTACTACTAGGAGTACTCTTTTGTGAACGTACAACATATACATGGCGTTGGAGAAAACAAGGAGAAATTGGACGGATATGGCATGATGAACAGGTGTACGCTCACCTGATCAAGCGAAAGAAGAAGAGAGAGAATGAGGGGGAGGTGGCAGTTACTGCTCGGTGGGCCCGATTCGGACCCACCTCATCCGTCATCATCATCCGTTTCGCCGAAATAAAACGGATTAAAATAATCGGCAGAAATGCGGAGAACTGCGAGCGAGAGATGGATCGGTGTGGACGTGTGGAGGTGGTGGGTGGGTGACTCCGCTCGTGCAGTCTCGAAAGCCGCGCCCCCAACACCACCCACGCTGCAGACTGCAACCGCATCGATGCCTGCACACTGTAATGCCAAATGCGACGCCCCATGGGAATAGCGTGATTCCTCTCTCTCTCTCTCTTTACCCAGTGGAGACCTTTACCTCGCTCTCACTTCACCTCCACAAGATTCACATTGGTAGTGGTAATTTGTCCGGTTAAATTTCAGAGCCAATTCGTCCTGTTTATGAATGTTCCGGTAAAATTTCAGCAAGCCAGTTTCTGAGTTCCAAACAGTGCCTGGTACAAGAAGTTCACGTGAAGCTGTTTCTTTACTTGTGGGGAAAACGCAAAGCACAGTGCGGTAGTAGTACTTGTGCAACTGTTGGTTGGACACGCCTAAGCAATCGTGCAGGGAAAAAAAAAGGGAGACGAATTCAGTATAGCTTCGAAGTGTGCTGTGGCCTCGGCACGGTAGCTACGAGCACTTCGTGCTTGGCAGTGCCCCCCGGTTCAGGAGGAGGAGGAGGAGACGATCAGACGACGCGAGCGATCTCGGGAAGGATGATGCAACAATGCCTTTCTCCTTCTCCCAGGTCTCGCAAACTGATGTGATCTTGCGTCTGGAGAGGAAAGCGAGAGAGAGAGAGAGAGAGAGAGAGAGAGCTTGCGCTTGGAGAGGTGAAACTGTAAATGACGTCGTCGGCGTCGGGGACGGTAAAGAAAAGGGAAGGAGGTGAGCGGTGATGGAAAGATTCGCGGTGGCGGTGGTGCCGCGGCTTTTGACCACCACATGGCGGTTGGGCCGAGCAGCGAGCGCCCAAGTGGTGGTGGTTTCTGCGTCGCCGCGAACCGGCAACCTCCTGGTCCTGGACTCCTGGGTACGCTCGGTGAGCGGTGAGCCGGTGAGTGAGCGAGCGAGTGCAAAGCCTGCCGCCACTGAACTGACCTGACTGACGTAGTGGTGGCATTTTCTCTTTCGGTTTATTTGGTTCGCTTCGGCTCGAAGCTACCCGTGCCAAACATGGTTACTGTGCTGACGGGTGTGTGAGGTGTTTTTTTTTGCCATCTTATCTATTATAGTCCTTTGTTTTCTGATTAAGATATAATATTACTTTGATTTCATCTGCACATTTTCTAAATTGAAAACGATATATTCGTACGAAATTTTATATAAAGTTATTCTAAAATATGAGATAATATTTTTAAAATTTATAATAATTAAAATTTAATTAGTCATGTGTTAATGGGTTCTTTTACTTTTCTGTAGAGATGAACACTAAGGTGTGTTTGGTGCCATTCACACTTTACCAAGATTAGACAAGATGTGATGGCCACAAAAGTATGATGGATAAATTACTAGCTACAAATTGTGGTAAAGTTGACAAAAAAAATTGAATATATGATGTGTCGAACATACTACAAACTGTGGTAAAGTTGACAAAAAAAATTGAATATATGATGTGTCGAACATACTGTAAAAAAAATATGACAACTATAACTATAACAGTGAACCAAACATATGTCTAACAAATTATGATAGCTAAAAGTAAGATAGTAACCAAACACCCTCTAACTTTGCCGCTTAGTAGTACGGAGTACTATATGAGAGTAGTATGGTCTGTTTAATAGAGCTCCAACTCCTAAATTTAGCTTTAGGAGTTGGGTCTAGAGTGGTGTTGTGGAGCAGCCTAAACCCAGCTTTATATTTATAGTTTATTTTGTGAGAGTGTTATATCCAGCACCGCTTCGTTTGGCTGAGCTCTAGGAGAAAAGCTGTGCCAAATAGGTCCGCAGTAAGACCTAAGCGCAATACTGGTGTGGTGACACCGTGACATTTGCAGCGAGCCAGAGCGCAACGCTGCTTCGGTTCCCTCGAGGTGAGCCACCACCACCTGGCCTGGCCGTGATTCTTCTTTGCAGTCCCAGGCTGCAGTAGCCCCACCACCACAACTGTCAGGTGGGCCCTACTCCCGCCTGTGATCAGGGCCCATCATCACTCGCGGTGAATGTCAAAATATATAAAAGATTTTGATTAAAAGTGATATATTTTAATATTATAAATCTAAATATAAAATATGTTCAAATTTATAATATTAGAATATGTTATATTCAATCAAAAACGGATGTAATTAGTATCCATCTGCAGCGGCGGGGCTTGGAGAACCTGACCGTGACCGGCCACCGGTCGTGCGATGCGAGAGATATCGCGGCCGGTGTACTGCGCTCGCGTCCGTGTGACTACGCGTGGTGCAGCGTGAGTAGTCGCGACAAGGGCCATCGCGTTGCTGCTCCCGGTCTCGCCAACGCCAACGCCGAGACGGTTTACACGTCTTGCTTTCAGGAAAGCAACGCCCCACCCACCACTGACTGCAGTTGCCCGGGGCCAGAAATTTCTGGCCAATCCACTACTACCCCTTCTTTCTGCCCTTCGTTAATATGAATTTGGACATTAGTTTTGAGACGGATTCGTATTATTAGAATATGATCTATTTAAAATTTTTTATATTTTAGAGCAGAGAGTACTACACTAGCTTTCGTGGAGTACAGTATTTTCGATTATAGTATATGTAGGAGTATTTTTTTTCCTAATTTCTACCGGCGCTATATTAAAATCATCATTGAACAGTTAATTTGATAATTTTAAAAAGAATCTTGGCGGACCGAGAACGGTTTCAAAAGAGATTAGGGGTGAAAGCGGTATAAAAATTTTTGACTGTACTAATATTGTTTCCATAAAAAAAAACATTACCGTTTTTGACTATTTCCATCTTTAGCTATATATAAATTTTAGTTTTTAAACTTATGTCATCGTCGTATTAAAATCATTACAAAATAGTAAATTCATAAGTATAAAGAGTTTCTGACCATATTGAAATCTTTTTTTAAAAAAACTGTTTTCATCCGTAGTTACCCCTGCCTCCCCCTCTTCGCCACTGCTTCAAGTGCTGATAAAATCCTCTATATGCATCACTGCAATGGAAATGTGAGAACTTTTCTTTCCTTCTCTGTTTATGTGACAGGGTCACAGAACTGAGTACCAAACTTCACAGGCAAGGAATGGGCTGCCTCACAGTCTCAGCAGTACACAAGGCGTGAAAAAGAGAGGAGAACGACCTGTGCTGCGATGGGGTGAGGTCCCGGGAAAAGGAAAGGAGCCGGGGGTAAAAAAGAAAAAAAATAACGGGGAAAACAAAAGGAGGAAAAGAGGATGGGTCTTTCTCATCGCCTATTCACCTCTGATTCTCACGAGAGATGTGTAGTGGTGGTACTTGGTTGGGGAAGGTGAATTTTTGTTTCTTTTTCTGTGTCAAAAAAGGCGGTAAAATTGCATGTGCCATGTGTGGCAACTTTGTTTAGGCCTTTTGTTTTAGCCACTTTTGGTTAGGATTGGTTAATTATAAATTGGAGGAATAGTGATCCTTCATTTGTTCAGTTAACACTTAACAGTGGTCTGATGATGAGGATGTTTGCCTATAGTTTGGTTGAGCTTTCTCGTGTACTTGAGTACTATAGCGGGTATCATTGTACAGATTGTACAACAGAATAATGGAATAGTTTGCGGTTTTCAAAAGAAGATTCTCCAATGGTTTGTCGAATAATGAAAATGGAGATGTTGAATCCACTGCTTGAAAGCTGATAACCTCACAATAATGGAGGAAGACAAACCTTCAATCTTCTTTTTCGCGAGGGCGACTCTCTTAAATTTGTCTCATTTTCTCTTGCGCTGTCTTTGACAAGCAACAAGGCGGAGTGATATCCAAAAAAAAAAAGCCAGTACTGGTCTAGCAGTTCCAAGCTTGCAGGAAAAGATTTTTCAAACTTAATCTTCTTTTCTCTCTCTCATTTTCTCCACATAAAAAAGATTTGACCACTTTAACCTCCAAGAGAAAAGTTAAAGGCGGGAGAAAAACGACTTGTGAATAGAAGGGAGAGCTCTAAGTAAAAGCAAAAGCACAAGCCTTGCTAATCATCTTTCTTTTCACGGGATGCATGAGAATAAAAGTGAAAAGAGGCAAACAAATTAAACATGGCTATGAAAACTTTTCGAAGAACCAGAATCAACGAGAAAAACAGCTGGGAAAAAGAATACAAGATGTGAAAATAAACTAAAAGGAGAAGGAAAAACAAAAGGCCAGAATTTGCAACTTTCCCTTTCATGTGAGGCGCTCCCTTTGATTTCCTCTATCCCCGTCTCTTTCAACCCACCGGTGATTTTCCCAGAACAAACTGAAAAGTAAAAGAAGAAAATAAAAAAGGGAAAAAAATATTCCGTTGTTGTAGTAGTACATGTTCATCTTATCATGTTCGTTTCCGAGCGAGCCAGGAGCATCTGAGGCTGTTTTCAGATTGCTTAATCCTTGAAAAGATGTAATGGAGAAGATACCATGGAAAATTCAAACCAGTCTATAAAAATATGAATAAATTCAATTGAAATGCAAGACATCGATGTGATGATATCTTCTCTCCGGTGGCTTGTGCTGGTTTGGTGCCCCCTTGTGTTGTTTTCACCGGAAAGCAAAGCTTCGTTTTCCCTTAGCCACGGGACGAAACTTGAGCTCCTGTCACGTAAAAAGAAGGATAACGAAGGTTACATTGCTACATGGCCGTAAGTTTGTTTGCTGCTGCTGTAGCGAAGTTGTAGTGTAGTACTTGTGTCTCTCTCTACCAGCAACAGTGTTTTCACCTTTTTTTCGGGTGTCAATAATTCTTGTGAGGGATTAGCTTACAAATCTTCGACAAATATAATTCATTATAATTATATTTTAACTTACATATATAATTTACATATATATATGCTAAAAATATTGTGATAGCCCAGCTTGCATACGAACGTTGCATCATGGGTTTGATCCTCACCCTTTAAGCGTGCACAAGCACATCCGATGGTCTAAAAATCATAAATTTTCCTACCGAGTTTGTGTTGACAGCACTTCCTTTCTAGTTTCTACCAACTCGTACGTACATGCGCTTAATTTTTCTCGTGAAGTTTGTTGTAAATGTAAAAGAAAAAAAACAAGCATATACTTCACTTGTTTTCGATCGGTGAAGCCGTGAAGGTTTCGACCTGAAACTGCACAAAATGTTGGATCGTTAACTGGTAATGGGTCCTACTGGAGACAGTAGGATGGGCCTCCAAGGAGGCATTAAATGCATGTGGTGTGGTCCGTGGCCTAGAGACGTAGTACTAGCCTGGTTTTGTTTGTGTTCGTGGATGTGGGCTCAGTCGCCGGCGGATCCAGCGGGCCTGCTCCTTCCTGGCCCGGCATTGCCTAGCAGGTCTAGTCTCTAGGGTAGGCCTACTTGTTACTGTACAGATGTCACGACGCAGGGTACTCCGGTTGGGCCGGACCCAATGAGATTCATTTCTATGGGCCGGTTTGCTAGCTTCCTACGGGCCCAATGTGGTCTGGCTGCACACAGCACGACGGCTTCCGGAATAAGTTCATTTGTGGTCCCTTAACTTGACAATGAATCCGATTTTCGTCATTGAACGGAAACCAGATACAACAGGTCCCTAAACAGTCAAAACTGGTGCAATATAGGTCCTAAGACAGTATAGGGGGTGGTTTTATCCGATGTGGTAGTTTGACCCGGGTCAGCGCCGCTGAGTCAGCGGGGGGTCCACGTATCAATTAAGTTCACTCTCTTCCTTTTCTTCTCATATCTCTCCAGGCCTCCACCTTGGCAGCCGGCAGGAGAGGCAACCGGTGACGAGCTGCCGTTCTAGCGGGAGAGGCTTGTGGTGGTCGACGGAAGAGGCCGGTGGGAGAGGTGCGCGGCGGCCAGCGGCCAGCGAGGAGAAAGAAGAAGAGTGGCAGCTGTCGAGGGAGGCTCGCGGTGATTGGTGGGTAGAGGCTTGCGGTGGCCCCTTCCTCTTCCTCTTGCCGCCGTAGCCGCGCGTTGTCGTTAGGCCGTCTCGATCTGTGCGCAGATCTAGAGGTGAGAAGGACGATGACGACGCTGCAACTTCTCATCCCGATTTGGCACAGAGCTCAGACCCTATCGCCGCACCCCTCCTCCTGTGCTCCCGTCGTCCCCTATAGACCTTGGGCAGCGGCGGCCTTCGGGATGGGAGTTGCAGTGCGCAGGTAGGGCGTCGTCGCCGGCGTCCTGTTGGATCCCTAGTAGCAGAGCCCGCCGCCCGACCATCCTCCTCACCACTTGCCCCCGGCCTCCTCACTACCCGCCGCGGGCCTTTTCCTCACCTCACTCCTCCCTTTTTGGATCTTCCCAATTAAGTAACGGTGGCGGCTTGGGGACGACGTCACGAGCACCTCCTCGAGCTCCGCTCTAGCTGTAACATCCTGAATATTTCGACTTTGGAATACGGAATTAAAAATTCAGAATAACCAAAAATCTTTTTCAAAATACATTCATGCCTGAACTAACTCAATTCGATCTGTCGTTTTTCATTTACACGTGGGCTAATAGACGAACGTCTGAGGATACGTCGATATTTGATTTCAAATATTATTTATTCAAGGAGCTATGATTTGCATATGCCAATTATTTTCGAAAAACAAAAACCCTCGAGCATATTTACTTTATAAATAAAGCTATATATCTAAATGTATCACCATTTTGGATAAAACCCATTAAGGGATAGTTTATTAAAACAAATATTGTTCCACTAAAGAAATAGCTTTGATTATTTTCTATGTACCTTTATATAGAGTGATAAGCTTTTGGAAATTATTTGCAAAATAATGTCAATTGGTAAAATATTTACTAGAAACCTTAATTGCGAAATATAAATTCCTAATAGGCTATTTTCAAGGATATGACCTCCTCAGACAAAGTCTAGTCCTCAGGCATAATTTTAGTTTGCTTGTTTATTGTTTATTTGTGTGTGTCTAGAATCTGTGCCAAAAGATCTCGATTAAATCCTTTTACCGAAAAGGTTGTCCTCTGTACAAATTCTATCTCAAACCCCCTTCAAATTTCCAAATTTCATATCCCAAAGAAAATATTCGAACATCCTATTTCTTTGGGCCACATTTCCCTCTGTTAGCCCAACCCATTCCGCAAAACAAGTTCATTTCCACTCCCTCTACCGTGGCCTTCCTGCTGGGCTTTTTCTGGAAAAGTCCATGTTGCCTCCCCGAGCCCTTTCATTCTGTTGATGCAAAAAACACACACTGGCCTGGGAGATCTGCTTAGCTCCAGTGCAGGTCCAAATCTTGATGAGATGCGGGCGTGCCAGTCAGTTTGATCCTGCAACTGACAAGATCTACAAATAGCAGATCAGAGAACCGATCGGCCAACATAGCCGATGTAGTAATTCCAGCCGATCCTGATGACAGCCGATAGTGATAGGGTTTTGAGCTATCGGCTATGTGTTCAATGTAGATTCTGACACTTGATGAAGAAACAATCGGCTGATGATACTATGCATTAGATCGGCAATGACTTGATAAAGTGAAACGAAAGTTAGACATACTCGATCGGCTGTAGATATCAATGATACATAATCTAAATCTCAAAATATATTTAAACCAAGTGATTGGGATAGATCGGACAGGGCGCCGAGACAGTATAAATCACTTATGTCTAAAAACACCTCAAGAGAGAGATTATATATATTCATAGCATAGCCGATGAAGTGAATCTAACATAGATCCAATGCCATAAAATCCACAAGATTAGATTAAACAGTGAAACCTTTGTTGTCATCGGCTAAATTCAACTTATATGCAATCCTTATAAGCCGATGCAACGTCCAGATAACTCATCGGCTGAAACCCCGATGAAACCCTTATCGGCAATCAAAAAGCAGGCTAGAGATTCATGGTTCTAAACACGACTTAGTAGGTCAAACTCAACTGATGCAGCACTAAGTATGTAAAGAAACACGGTATCTAGATGATCAAGCCCTTGACTGATTTTCAGGGTGGTAGATGCCTAAGCTAATCTAATCTAGCAAAACGATTTAGCCGATACCGGCAGAAACCCTAAAACGAGAAGCAGCCGATAAAACTAAATCGAGATGCTAATACTAGATTAACAGAAGACATATGATAAATAGCCAGGCGAATATATCATCCAAACCAGAGCAATCCAAGAGGTCGAATGTACTGATGCAGCCTTGAACGACGCCGACGTAGATGATACAATCGCCTGAACCGACGGAACATTGGACTTACCCCTTCGCTGGAGATCGACAGTCGATGCAGCCCCGCGTCAGGTGCCAAATTCCGCCGGTTGATAAAGAAACCGTAACAGAGTAAAAGGTGGCGATGCGCCGAATTGTATTGATCGAGTGTTGATTGATTACAATAACCCCGGGTGTACATATTTATACCCATGGGGAGATACTAGTCCTTGTAGGACAAGAAAGAAACTTTCCTAAAGATAAAAGAAAAACATAAAGTCCTTAAGGGACACTCAACACACTTTCCTAAAGATAAAAGGAAACTAACAAATATTCTAATTAATAGATACAATTGCCTTCTTCGGACTCAATCCGTACGTGGCAATCCTCATGAAGCACACCAACCGAACCCGACAATGATCCTGCCATCTCCTCATCGGAATCGGCTACATCGGCTATCCTTGTCCGATTCTGTTTCAGCCGATGCACACCGTAGCCGATTTGGCTTGCAGCCGATTCATACTCTGTTTCTGTAATCGCTTATCTCCTCCAGTCGGCTTCGGCTTTAACTCTGCATGATTTACCAAATTTCGTCGTTAACACATTCCTATTGGGTTGGTAGTAAAAATAAAGTCTAATTCTTCCCCCCATACTGTTTTCGGTGGCGACGTCGCCGCACGCCGCGCCGCTACGACGAGGCCGCTGCGACACCACCGGCTGCCATCTTTCGCTCCCGTCTCACCGGCGAGCTTGCCGGCCATTCCACGCGCATCCTGCTCAACCTCGCACCGCCGCCAGCCATGCAACAAGCTAGTTGTGCATGTGCATGCATGCAAGCAAGTTAGCCACGAGCATGCACCATGCAGCTGGCTAGCTATGCGTATGCCTGCATGCAAGCGGCTAGCCGAGCCTAAGCTGGCATGCGCACCAACCCGCGCGGCCGCTGCAACTATCCCGTCCTTGTCTTCATGGCCATTCAAGACGAGCTCGTGCGGTGAAGCCTATATAAGGGCAACCATAGCCGAATACGCAACCCGTCCCTTTCCATCCTCTCTTCTCCTCCTCCTTGCTTTGTTTCTCTTCAGTCACACCCTTCCGCGCACACGCCGCCATCTCTCCGCTTGCTCCGCCGCGGCCGGCTCCGGCTGGGCCTCAGTTGAGCAAGAGGACGGATAGGCCGCCGCGCCGTCATTTGAACCCGAGAACGACTGACTTATCGAACGGCTAATCCCTAACATCTAACCCGCTGACTTCTAACTCACTAACCCG
Source organism: Oryza officinalis (assembly GCA_008326285.1). Taxonomy (NCBI): domain Eukaryota; kingdom Viridiplantae; phylum Streptophyta; class Magnoliopsida; order Poales; family Poaceae; genus Oryza; species Oryza officinalis. The sequence continues at coordinate 54,812,506 of BDMV01000003.1, read as the reverse complement.
CTGACTTCTAACTCGCTAACCCCTGACACCTAACTTGCACTAATCTGCTAACATTTATTCCTTAACGCTGTGTGTTCGTTTGTTGCCGAGCGAACACGTGGTGGGCGAGGACGATCCGCGGGTCGACCGGCCCCAGGCAGTACCTCGACGACCGTAGTTCGTGCGAGGACCGTCGGCCGGTACGCCGCTACCCGGCTGCCGCAAGGTGAGCTCCCCTCCTGCTCTTCCTCTTGCTTTCGTTTCCTTACCGCATTTCTCGTCTACCGTCGTTACCGCGGCACGGTGGCGTCGTGAGACGTAACACCGTAACCATTCCTTGCGCGGCCGCCCTTCGCAGCGATCGCCGCATCACAGCCGGCCGTGCATGCACCATATAGCTAGCTGGCCGAACGTGTGCATGCATGCATGCAAGCAGCTAGCTAACTGCAGGTATGCGCATGCATGTATGCATGCAGCCACCTGAGCCGCCCTTGTCGCCGTCCGCCGGCCGCGACGGCTATAAAAGCCACTGCCCCATCTTCGTCCTCCTCAGCCTCCAAGCCAAATGCCGACACCCGCAAACCGTCCCAGCCTCCACTCGGTCGACGCCGCCGTACCGCTTGCAACCGCTCCTGCCGACCGAGCCTCGGCCGAGCCGCGTCTGTGCCGCCTCGAGCCGTTCGGCCATCGGTCGGCCAAGCCACCCGGGACGCCTCCCCGGCCGTCGTCCGGCCGAGCCGTAAGCCGTTTCTGCCTCCGCTCGGCCGTGCCACCTCTGCCGAGCAACTGGCTGCTCCAACCGGCAGGACGCCGCTCGGGCCAACGCACTGCGACCTCCGGGCCGTGCCGCGCAAGCTGAGCCGGCGCCAACCCGCCTCCCGCCGCATGCTGCGCCACCACAGACGCCGCGCCGCCCAGCCGCCACCCGGCCGGCACCCACCCCGGCCATGCTGCCGCACGCCGCCCGGCCTCACCCGCCAGAGCCATGCCGGCCGACGCCAAGGCACCGTTGCCCAGCCGCCTGCCGGCCTCCCGGCCATGCCAAGGCCAGGACCCCGAGCCTGCAACGCGACCCCGCCACGCTGCTGAGCCGACGCCGCCGCTCCCAGCCGCGCCGCGCGCCCGCTCGGCCGCAACCGAGCCGCC
>BDMV01000003.1:54788857-54811281 GCA_008326285.1 Oryza officinalis | reverse complement strand
CAAGGAGAAGTTGTAGTACAATTTAAACATGATACACCTGGTTCCATTGCGGTTACATAGGTAAGATTAGATTAGAACTAGAAGGAAGGTAGTGCAAGAGTTGAACACGACGACGATACAACTACCAACTCGTGCATACTTTTGAGTGCAACGAGGCCACTTTCCCTTCCTCTGCGCATCGGGATTCTCCTCCATTGCTGCCTTCGCTCGCCGTGCACGCTCAAGCTTCCGCTCCCGCTCCTCCCTGTACGCAGCAACACGCCTCCTTTTCGCGTCAGCCTTGTGCTCTTTTTCTGCGGCCTCCTCCTTGCGTCTCTGCTCTATCTTCTCCTTGCGCTCTGCATCCCATTGCCGCATGTACTCCAACCGCTCCTTGTTTTGCGGCTTGATCTCGGTGTCAATCCACTGCTCAAAATCACATAGCGGTGGAGGGGTCTGCAACAAATGCAATGTTTACTAATCAAATAAGTTGTTCAAGACTACTTAATACACCAAATAATTATTACAAAACATCAGTTCCTCACTATTAAGTTAATGCGGCGGATCTCAGGTGTTGGCTCAAACTCAAAATTGGCACACATCCAGTATCTCTGTATGTACGTCTCCTCTTCATCAGACTTGGCTACCTTGCAAGGATCACCGCACCAGCACATGGGCACTGGAACACCGCTAGGCAAAGGCAATGGATTGAAGGCATTTCCAGTCTTCGGGCGATAACTACAAGTCAACAATAAATGAAACACCCTAACCCGTTAATCTAGGATTCCTCATTTCATGCATAACGAATAACACATAATATCACAGAAACGATTTATGTTACCTTGAGTTGGTAGCTTTTCCACGCCTTGGCATCCTACAGTTTTAAAAAACAACTGTCAAATATAGTAAACACCCTTAATACTTCCTTCAATTGTGACCGGTTGAAATGAGCACTTCCTCGGGCCATTGGATGAAGAGCGCGTATTCGGACCTATGTAATATATAGTGGAGGAAGGAGAGGCACATATCTATCTAACGTGAGTTCACCAGTAGCATGGATTTGACAACACGTTCACGCGGCAGCGCAAATTGAATGATTGTGTCGAACAAAGCATTGGCAAAAGCTGAGTCCGGACGCCTTCACGCGCCGAAATATGATAGAGACGTATCGTAAACGTCTGTCACGGGCCAAAAACTGGTAGGGACCAATCGTAGCCCTCTGTTACGCGCCGAAAGTTTTTCGTCGTTTCGTTGAGTAGATGTAGCGAATGACATGAAATGTTTTCGTGACATAGAGTGCGGCGACCGAATAGAGTTACATACAAAGAGGTAACACAAAGTTACTAACTGTAAATATTACAAACAGGTACACTTGTGCCTACTGGCGAGGCCTCTTACCCCTACCCCTCCTAGCCTGCGCCCTAATGTGCCCCTGAGAGTACGTCAGCCTCTCAGCGGGCACGGCACGACCAGCGCGGACATCTGGTGCGGGCGTTCTATGTCATGAAGTAGTTCATACATATAATACGACGTGAGTAGTAAATGCACAAAAATATAATTCAGCACATAAATAAACTACAAGTCAAGAATGCCCCCTCTCGCACGCTTGCTAGGCCCTCCCTTCTTACGTTGTCTGATTTGCTCTGTGGGATATGTCAAATTATCAGGTGGGTGCCTATGTCGTGCGGCTGCTGTGGAGTAGCATCCTCTGGCTACACGGACTCCCCCTGTTGCGTAGGCTGCGTGACCGGAGGAGCACCGTACCAGTAGTCTATGCCAGCTTGCGATCGGGTGCATCCGTGCAAAGAAATCTCCACGAACTGTGTTCGAGGAGAGACAGCAGGACTGCAAAATGCCCCTGGGAAACCCCGTAGTCGTGACCTGTTGCAAAATAGAGGCGATGCCACATATTAATAGTTAGTAACCATGCATAAAAATTAAGCGAATGATGATGGTAACTACGATGTAAACAATACTTACTTGTGTGCTGTGTGTACCCTGACTCCGATGCGCGCGGAGTAACGTAGAGTCCCCAACCCGGTGTGGGCGCCAAGTAGTCCCCTGTCGGTAGGTAGGGAAAGTCTGGCTCCGCATAGGCTCCCTAGGTATCGTATACCTGCTGTGGCTGTTCACGTTGCGTAGGTTAAGATATGGTATAAAACGGAGGTTGAGTACGATATGAACTGCGTGGTAAGCAAGGCAAACGTGTCGTACCTGAGGCCGCGGTGGTGGCATGCTCGATGCCGGAACCCCAAAGTCAGACGATCTCCCTGGGCAGACGGGGGGAGGCGTCTCCTGAAGTGAAGGCCGAGCGTGCGAAGGACCGGCGTCGTCGTAGTGGCGACGTGAAGTAGAGGAGCGGAACTGGTCCACACTAGAGCGTTGTGGTAGTGGTAGCAATCCTGCCCGCTGTTAACACCAGAATTTGGTAACGTACCCGGAGAGGAAAGAGGAAGCCGAAGCAGAACAGAAGGGCCAAGACAGAATCGGACCAGGCACCGTATCGGATTTAAAGAGGTGCTTGCAGGAAAGGTCTATCGGCCGATACGGATTTGGTGTGGTTGTTGGCCGATACGGGCAGAAAATTGACAGAGTCAGCGTGGGCTTGGTCTGGGCTCGAGATAAGCTTCAAGAGGATTGCCAGATAGAGATAAGACTCGGTTTTAGGCAATTGTATCTTGTAAATTAAGTAGGTTTAGATCTAATCTATGGCAAGAGTCCGCCACAAGGACTTGTTTGTTAAGTTATAGATAGAATCGTGTCCTATCTGGACAATGTTGTAATCTCAGGTATAAATATCCCGATAGTTTGTACATAGAAGCTCTCTCACAACATCAATACAACAATAAACTTTCATCCTAGTGAACTTACTTGGCCGCAGCGATTCTTTTATACCAGGCCCTGTAGCCATTTAGCTTAGATGGCCAAGATCTGAAGGTATGCTTCCATGAAGCGACATTGGGCTTTACTTCTCTGAAGGGGGTTCTGTTCGTTTCTGCGTTTATCAATCAGGTTGGGTCGCAATTGCCCATAGGGCCTAGCAAGAACCGATTTGATTTGTCGTTGGTAGGGATTAAAACTTGATTCTTGAAGACCTACGACATGAAGATTATGAAGAGAATAAGACCCGGGAGGCAAGAGCAGAAACCCTAGTTTGTGAAAACTCGGCGGAAAAAACAAAAATGTGAATGCGAAAAAGGACTAACTTACCGCGGGGATCTCAGAGGAGTAGAACGGCAGGGAGGCCATTGCTGAGGTTGAAGAGATCGTCGGCGGGGGTCCGATGCTGAAGAGATGTTGAGGGGTCGCCGAATTTGAAAGGCGTAAGAGGCTAAGTGATGAGTTGCGCGAGGAAATCGGCGGCGGAAAGCTCTGGATTTGGATCTGCGCGGTTTTAGACAAACCCTAACAAGAAGTCGATGGGTTCTCCGGGGCTAATTCCGCCACATTATATAATGAAGCGGAATTGGGGGGTATGTGTTAACACCAGAATTTGGTAACGTACCCGGAGAGGAAAGAGGAAGCCGAAGCAGAACAGAAGGGCCAAGACAGAATCGGACCAGGCACCGTATCGGACTTGGTAACCGTATCGGATTTAAAGAGGTGCTTGCAGGAAAGGTCTATCGGCTGATACAGATTTGGTGTGGTTGTTGGCCGATACGGGCAGAAAATTGACAGAGTCAACGTGGGCTTGGTCTGGGCTCGAGATAAGCTTTAAGAGGATTGCCAGATAGAGATAAGGCTCGGTTTTAGGCAATTGTATCTTGTAAATTAAGTAGGTTTAGATCTAATCTATGGCAAGAGTCCGCCACAAGGACTTGTTTGTTAAGTTATAGATAGAATCGTGTCCTATCTGGACAATGTTGTAATCTCGGGTATAAATATCCTGGTAGTTTGTACATAGAAGCTCTCTCATAACATCAATACAACAATAAACTTTCGGCGCATCGCCAACCCTCGCAAGAGGTTACTTTTGACGAGTTCTTGCTTCTTGGAGCAAAGGTAAGAACTTGTGCCCGACGATCTACATCGTCGGGGCTAGCGTGTCGCTTTAGGCACGTTAAGCCTTGATTATGTGATCATCGTTTATCATGTTTTGGCTGATCTTGGTATGGCAATTTAATTCCATCTTGCCAGCGATTAACTCGTTTTAGGGTTTCTTGCTGACAATGGTTGAATTATTTTGTTTGCCTAGATCATCTGATGCATCTACCATCCCCAAAAACGATCAACAGCTTGATTTTCTTTGTGTTACGTTTCGATTCACACTTTGAGTTGTCATCGACCTTAGTCCTGTTTCGAGATCTAACTCAAAGCCTGTCTTTGATCGTAATTAAGGATCTCACCGGAGTTTCAGCCAGTCTTATCTAATACATGTGATTACTTTATGTTTTTATGTGTATTTGTCATTTATATGGATAGATCGACAGATATAAATATATTTGTTATAGATTAATCTCAGGATTCTTCTGTGATCGGTGTATTTATATCGGCCGATTGGTTCATATAAGTTTGCACTAGAGTACTAGCTAGTGTGTTTATCGTTTATGATCTATCATCGGTCAACACTTTCAAGTTGACATTAATATGTTGATAAAGGCCGATGAGATCCTATCTGCATATTATTCTTATTTTGTCATTACCTCAAACAAGCCGATATAGGTTTGCCCTATCGGCTAGGCCTTCACGATCGAACATTGGCCTATCGGCCGATCGGTCGTCGTATACTAATGCGGTTTGTTTGTTTATCTTGTTGATAGCAGATCAAATCAACTGGCACGCCCTAAAAGCACCTAGGCAAGCCATTGGACCTGCACTGGAGTAAAGCAAACCTCCCAGGTCGCCGTGGAAACGTGGAACTCGTTTTGACATTGGACGAGTCGCAATTCTACGCCAACACCCGCCTGGAAGGCTGCACAACATCAGCCGCGCTCCGACAGGAGACACGACGAAGTAGCGCCGCAGCCCGTGAACGGAAACTGCAAAGGACGGACGCCACGTCGTCCTGCCTGACGTGCTGAGGCCTCGTCTCCAGTCTCTGTAGCATCGTGTTAGACTCAGCGTGAACCTGTTCCACAAACTCGGCCTATTGAACGAATAGGGAAGGGCGTTAGAACAATTGAACGTGTTCCACATGTAACGATAATGAACGAAAGCAACGACATACCATTGAGTTGTACGCAGCTCGAGGTTGTGGGGCAAACGTGTCCGTGATCGACGCCTGGTGAGGGACAGACGTTTCCCCTTGTGGCGGGAAACACCTCCAGCGCGTAACACTACGGTACCAACGAAGGTACTTTCCATATGAAGCTCCGTCGTCTGGAGGTGTTTGGAGAACCAAGTGCTCCGCCGCATGTTCCCACTCTGCAACCGTTGGCGCGATCGTCCGAACAATGGTCCCCTCGTGGGACAGACCGAGTCCCTTCCGGGTGTACCTGCGTACGATGTAATAAGCACGTAAGAAACATATACAATGGGGTAAAACACACTACTTGGCTATAACATTGTCGGACAAGTACTTACTTGTGGAGGCTAACAGCTAGAGAGCGTCCATCTCTTGGAGGGTAGTCTTGGTACATGCCGAGCTGTTTAAGTACCCTTTGCACGTGGTACGGCTCGACGTGTACGTCCAGCACGAGGTGACAAGTGGTCCTCCAGAGCTCTGCGTCGCGCGTGCAGAGCTTCGCAAGACCGTGCGGTGCCCGCTCGATGACATCGCGATGCGTGTACGGGGTCTATCGAACCCGGTCGGGCGTAAGCTGATCGAAGTCCGCCACGAACTATGTGTACATGCGACGTGTCATTTCGCTCACCCACCTCGGCTGCAAAAAACATGAAATATGTGATTAGTGCTCGTAAATCGAGATAAAGCGCAGAATAAGAAAGTGCTATGAAAATGCATTGCAATGTACAATTTACCTCGCGGTGTGTCCACAGTGATCCCATGGTGGGACGATCATCGATGTCTTCAAGTCCAGACTTGTACATCTCATCGATGTCGTAACTTGCGTACGACTCCAGGTGTGGCCTTCCAATGTCAAAGCGCTCATGCGCCCATAACATTAGAAGCAGAGGGCATCCTGTTAGAGAACTGGCCTTGCCGTTCCTGTTGCAAGCATCGCATAGACTAGCGTATGTTGCCGCAAGAACAGCCGACCCCCAACTGTACTGCGGAATCTCCTCAACAGGTAGCTCGGCGATCTGCTCCGCGTAGTGGATGAAGTGCTTGTCCACGGAGTCAGCGTGAGTCCCCGTGAACATCACCCACCCAAACAACCACAGTAGGTACGCGAGTAAGTGTCGACGCACTACCCAGTCCTCCTGATCCTTTGGGAACACCTCCTGGTGGAACTGGTGCAACCAACTCCTCGTAGGCCCATGCCCATCTATGAGATCCTCCAGCGGAGCAGCCACCACTCCACCAAAACTGGCCAACAGATCATCCGCCCTTCCAGCATGGACCTGTGTCGGGCCAACCGCTGCACCCGCTATCAGTAGACCCAACAAAAATGACACATCATGCAGAGTGGGTGCCATCTCTCCAACTGTCAGGTGAAAGGTATGTGTCTCGGGCCTCCATCTATCCACCAAAGCACTCAGCAAGGCCGCATCGATGTTGATACGGGGTGACCTTCCACGTGAAGGCTCAACCAAGCGTGCGAAGGTCAACAACCTAGCGGCTCTCAACCTGTTACATGTCAAAAAGAAATAATTAGCAATGCGAGAAAATTTAAATGATAGCACGAGGTGACAAATGGTTTTTCACATACCTTGGAACCCAACGAGGATCGATACGCCAATACTGATCCGGTCCCTGCATCTTCAGCACGTTGCAGAACGTCCCCTGACTCAGTCGTCTCGAACGGTGATGTTTATCGATCACCTCGTCGATCAGCGATACGTCATCCCTGGTAGCCATATCTGCAAAATGCATGATTATCATTGTCGTGAGCATCAGATATGAATTAAAAATGGCAAAATGAGCGTGCATATTTATGCAAAGCGAAATTTTAATAGCAGAAGTCAAATACTGATAAAATGATGTGGACACACTGCAAAACTTTAAATGAATAAATTGTTATGCAACGCTGCGGTGCTGGTACATATAAATATTACAAGCCAGAAAATGAAAAAATGAGCGTGAAAAAGTTATGCAACGTGATAGTATCATCGTACAGGTTAAATACTAACAAGTTCAAGTGAACACACTCTAGAACTGGTAAATATAAATATTACAAGACGAATAACTAAGGATTATTTCTCGAAGTCGACCTCCGCCCTGGAACACGCCGAATATCGCCACCTTCTGCATCTTTGCCTATGTTGTACATGCTGCAATCTTTATGGCTGTGGTCTCCGCCGCATACAATGCAGGCCTTTGGACGCCGCGAACGGGTGTTCATTTCAGCTTCATCCATGTGGTTCTTGATTCGACGAGTCTTGCGACGCCCCTTCGTGCCAACCAGCAAATTTGAGTCAGGTACCCAGTTGGCTTCCCCTGGGGGTGGGCGAGTGAATTCACACACCGGACGCCAACCACGCAATTCACCACGCCAGGTCTTCTCCCATGCTTCCTTAGTAAAGTAAGGCGAGACGAATATGTTCGCATCGACACCACCTTTTGCGGAAGCGGCAAGAACATGAGAGCATGGCAGATGTCGAAGAAAAGACTTGTTGCAGTTGCATTTGCAAGAACGATAGTCTGGCCACAACATGCACTCCAATGTGATGTCCATACTCCCAATACCGACACCACTCTTGTCACGCAGACGTACCTCAAACAACAACTCCCTATTCCCAGCAGGCCAGACCCTGTGCATTCCGCCCTTATTGCTTTTCTCCTCCATGTACAGTGTGATAGCGGGGCTATACCTTACATTAGGATTGGCAAGGTTAAGACTAGCCATGGCGTATCTTTTACAAAGATACTTCTGTGTACCCCTTGTGATGCCCTCCAGGATAGCAACAAGTGGTAAAGGACGTGTATTTTTCATCACCCAGTTGTACACTTCAGCAAGATTTGTTGTCATCACACCATACCGTGAACCATTGGTGTCATACAACAATGACCACTTTTCCCTTGGCTCATGCTCTATCCAGTCAGTGAAGCACTTTGTAGCCCTCCCCCGCTTCCTACATCGAGTGACAGATGGTGATTCGTTTGGAACGGGATCCAGGCCTTCCGGCTCGTCTTGTCGGGCAACAACTGGTTTTTTTCGAACCTCTTGCATGTGAGTAGTGGTCAGCCGATCCAGCTGTTCCCATATGGCGTCGAACTTTCTTTGCTGATTCTGCTTGCACAACTTTTTGAACAGGTCCATTAACCTCTTGCTCCTGAATTGTCTGTAAAAATTTGCACCGAGATGTCGCATACACCATCTGCTATGCAAATCTGGCCAGGAAACCTCATCAGTTACATCTTCCTTTAGCTGCTGCACCGCTGATAGAATGCCGGCATGTCGGTCATGCAGAACACACACATTTGGTCTGTTTTGAACAACACACCTTTTAATGTGACGCAGGAACCATAGCCAGCTCGATGTGTTCTCGCTTTCAACAAAAGCGAAGGCAACAGGGACGACATGGCTATCAGCGTCGACTCCGATTGCGGTTAAAATAGTTCCCCTATACTTGCCTGTCATAAAAGTACCATCAACACATAGCAACGGAATGCAATTTCGGAAGGCCTCTATCATGCACCCAAATGACCAAAATGCACGACGAAGGACGTTTTTCCCATTGTCAGCAACCTCATCAAGAATAGCCATATGTGTGCCCGGGTTTCTGGCCTGCAACACCTCCAAAACTGGGGGAAGGTTGTGGTATGAATCTTCGTAACTTCCAAATCTCATCTCCAGTGCTTTCTGCTTACCCCTCCAAGCCTTGTCGTACGATATCTCATACCCGTACTCTTTCTCCACGTCATGCATTATTGTGAACGGCGACAAGGAGGTTTTTTTAACAACCTTCGAATAAACCATTTGTGCCACGAATGCAGCCGTCATGTTCCTGTGTACCAAAGGGGTCTTGTCCAACAAACATGTATGCTCCTCAACCCTTGAAGCTACCCATAAGTTGTCATGTTGTGGCTTGTAACCATGCACTCTCCAAGGGCATCCGGGCTTCGTGCACTTCACGTCATACGTCGTCCGATTTGAAACCTTCACCCTGAACTCCCGCTTCTGCAGAAAAGCCCACCTCTTCACCGCGTCTTGTAGGTGCCCTTTGTCGTGAAACATCTGTCCAACTTGCACCTTCTTACAATCATATCGCCAGTGGGCATCTAAACCATCGTTAACCCCCAGACGGCTCATCGATATGGTCGTCCAATCTTCAGGTACGTTGGCTTCCTCGTCCCACTGTGCTGTATCTTGCCCTTCCATCACGAACGAAATATATTCCTCGTTCTCCAGTTCCATTTCTTCCACTACCGCATCGTTCTCCTCCGCAGCATCAACAGCCAAAGGTGAGTCCGGCTCATCATCATCCAACTCGTTAGGCGGACGATTGCCACCAGGCACAACTAAATCTACCGGTGCAGTAACCTCCTCCACTGCATCCTCTTGCCCACTCCTGTAAATATTAATCTCTTCCACGATATGAGTTTGATCCACCTCCGTGCGGCTGGTCTCGCCGGTTCCAACAACATCTGTTTTCTTTTGCACCAATATTGCCAGGCTATAACTTTTCTCTCTTACTTTAGCCACAAATTTTCTCCAACTCCCGGTAGATGCAAGGTCTACTACCCTCCACTGCCATCCGTATTCACCCCTTACTGGCCACACGGCTTTTATGATTAATTTCTCCATCAAAGGATCTATCCCGAACATATTATGCAGCCACCCTAGCACATCGTTCAAAACCAACTGGCCTGGTGTATTTAGGGTAGTATCAACGAATGCATATACGGTCAAATCGACCCCGCTATCACAAAGTTGTATTGGAGCGTCGCCATAATACACCCGAACGGGCATATCACCTGACATCCTGAAATAGCATGCCAATTGTTATTAATACGCTTACCCGAACGGGCATATCACCTGACTACCCATAAAGTGTCGCATGCTCTATGCTTACATTATTGCTGTAACGTATTTCCAACTATATCTCGTTACTTCAATATAAGTTCCATTCGATTTTAACTAATAATAAACGTATAATACCTCCATTCGATTTTAACTAATAATAAACATATAATACCTGTACTAACATCCAACAATGATTAACCAAAAAAATTACCGCCGTCCTAAAGGATTACAAATTTATACCTTCGCTGTCGTTCCTCTTTCCTGCGCACTTGCGCACGTCTCCTTTCAAACCGCGTAATTATTCCCTCCGGCCGAATGACACAGCTCTGCACTAATTTTGACTACTTAAATATAACATCAAATTGCTCAACATTACGAAATTGCTAATCACCTCAGCAAACATATACTAACTTTAAATTATTTGCAACATACAACTAAATAACTGTATATACTAACATTAAACAACGACAAATGGTTCACACATTATATATACTAACATTCAACAATGTCTAACGATTCACACATTATACGTACTATTCCTTAGGCCGCCAAAATAAAAGTCCATTTTCCATCCCTTCTTCTTTTCTTTTTCAAAGGAATTTGTAATTCCTTTTCCTTAGACAGAAAATCATTTAATCTTCAGAAATTCGTATCTTCTCACCCGTTCGCCCGATTGACTCCGTTCCACTTCCAAAATTCCTCGAAAATCGAGATCTATCCAATGGCACACTTAGTGGTCATAAATAGGGTTTCTTTTATTGTTTTGTTGAGTCGTCTCGTTTCACGTGTAGTTTCGGAGCCCGAAGACCCGCAGTGCGCGGATTTCGAGGAAGAAGCTCAAGCTCTCGAGCAAGGCAAGTCATCCTTTGATCAATTGAACCTATAATTTGAAATTAAGTATTTTAATTTCGCAAACTATGCATTAATTAGGTTACACTTGACACTTGGCCTCGGTTTGCAATGCAATCGATAGGCCCTACCTACTTGCTGCATTCACCCTCCTTGATTATTGATTACCCTATCACCCCTTGTCACCTTCAGACGAGGTCTCGGTATTCGCACCCCGTGTACGAATATCGAGGCTTCCTTCAAATTTAAAATGATCAACTAGGTAAAACTTGAGTTTACAAAATGCTTGGAAAACCCGACACTTGGGTCGGTGTCTTGAAAATAAAGTGAGTTTCTAAAACTCGCGGTGCGGGAGACGTACTGGAGGTACGGTCTGCCCGTTCTCGCCCTAAGGACCGATTCCTTGGGAATTACACCCAAGCATATGTCAAGTACGACCACATGGGTGATATGGGACACCCCTGTATGCCTTTACCAGTCCCAGGAAACAGTGCTGGTACAATAGGAAGATAGAATACCACAACAACAGCGGTCTCTTTATTTAAGAGTAGGATTACAACCAAGGTTGGAATTACGGACAGACCCTGAGTTCACAACAGCATTACAAAAAGACGGAAGCGAAAAGCAGCGACTGGGCCAAAGCCACAAGCAAAGCCTTGGGGAAAGGCCGAAACCCTACTACTGCTCGTAGTCTGCTTGCTCCTGGAAGTACTCCTCTTCAGCAGGGTCCACCTCTTCTTCTTCGAGAACTGGGGGGTTTATTTATATAGAGCAAGGGTGAGTACGGGAGTACTCAGCAAGTCAAGGGAATTAAGTGTTTAATGCAAGCTTCAAAGGAGAGCCAGTTATTTTTCACATTCGATTTTAGTTTAAGACTTTTGGAAACAACTAAGTGAGTGTTTCTCAACGATACGGACGAGAAAGTGCGTCTCATCCGATCGGAGCAGTGAAATTGGTATAGATTGATTCTTGTCGGAACAAGAGGCTCCCTGCCAATCGTTTACCGACACCAGCTGTATCAACAGCCACAAGTCAAGCACCTCGGCATGAGAGACTCCCTGCCAATCGTTCACCGACACAGACTGCACCATAGCCACACTTCAAGCACGAAAGGATTTCTCACACCAACAGTAGTTCACAAAGTAGTCATTAAAACTACGCTAAGGAATCACCTCACATCCGCCCATGACCGTGGGCACGGCTGTTCGAACAGTTGTTTAACAACCTCTGCAGAGGGGGTACACTTTACCCACAAGACGTTACTAACCTGAATCACCCAGCCCATGCATCACATACACGTCTGGTGACCTTAAGGCTTTCACGACAAGGCATTTCGAAAGCCGACTCAAGGTCATCTTATGCCAACGGGAGGGGTCCCACAGACCAACACCAGATTAGGTCCTAGCATACTGTGCCAGGAAGCCTAGGGGTCCTCCCCGACATCACCCCGGCGAATCCACTTGTCCCTTGGCATCAAGATTTCCCTGGCCTAGCTAGTTACTCAGCCAGGGGTGTCCCATATCACCCATGTGGTCGTACTTGACATATGCTTGGATGTAATTCCCAAGGAATCGGTCCTTAGGGCGAGAACGGGCAGACCGTACCTCAAGTTTTACCCAGTTGATCATTTTAAATTTGAAGGAAGCCTCGGTGTTCGTACACGGGGTGCGAATACCGAGACCTCACCTGAAGGGGTTGACCAGGGGTGTTAGGGTATTCAATAGTCAAGCAGGGTAAAAGCAGCAAGTAGGTAGGGCCTACCGGTTGTATTGCAAACCGAGGCCAAGTGTCAAGTGTAACCTAATTAATGCATAGTTTGCGAAATTAAAATACTTTATTATCAAATTATAGGTTCAATTGATCAAAGGATGACTTGCCTTGCTCGAGATCTTGAGCTTCTTCCTCGAAATCCGCGCACTGCGAGTCTTCGGGCTCTGAAACTACACGCGAAACGAGACGACTCAACAAAACGATAAAAAGAAGCCCTATTAATGACCACTACATGTGCCATTGGATAGATNACTGTAACGTCCCGCCTCCACGAGGCCGGGCCCGCTTACATCTAGCAGCTTAAATAGGACATAGACTGCCCTCACAAACCAACACCAGTCTTTTCTGCGCACTTTATCCTCACTCGTGCGCACCCGGGAAGGACTTCCCGGTCGGTCACCCATCCCTAGATTTCTCCAGGCCAAGCACGCTTAACTTTAGAGTTCTTTGGAGATGGGTTTCCGAAAAAGAAGTTGCAACTTGTTGGCATGAGTATCCTATCAATCCTATTATGCCTTGGGTCGGGGTGTTACACCAGACCAGGTCATGCGGCCACTCGGCTCCGCGCGCCATCGGCCACGGCCCATCGGCCTCCCTCCCGGACCAGGCCGTGCGCCACTCGGCTCCCTCCACCTAGACCCGCTTGGCCCATCGGCCTCTTCCCCTTTCGCGCGCCGATCGGCCATGGGCCGATTCCTTCGGCCGTCGGCCCATTAGTCGGCCGCCGCCCCACGCAAATTCATTGGGCCGCTCTTAGCCGCCCGAATTAAAGTTCAAATTACGTCTCTCCTTTCTTTTTCTTTTTCAAAGTAATTTTTCATTCCTTTTCCTTTAGACAGAAAATCATTTAACCTTCGGAAATTCATATCTTCTTAACAGTTCGTCCGATTGACTCCGTTCCACTTCCAAAATTCCTCGAAAATCGAGATCTATCCAATGGCACATGTAGTGGTCATTAATAGGGCTTCTTTTTATCGTTTTGTTGAGTCGTCTCGTTTTCGCGGTGTAGTTTCAGAGCCCGCAAGACTCGCAGTGCGGCGGATTTTCGAGTGGAGGCGGGACGTTACAGTATGGTATCAGAGCCGACTCTCGCGGTTTCACGGGTGCGTATGTCGCAGTTGCGCAGGCATGGTGCGCATGGCTGGTGTGGACTCGGTGTGGTCACACGGCATGGCACATGCGCTGGCACTGGACATGGGTGTGTCGCAGTTGCGCAGGCATGGTGTGCATGGCTGGTGTGGACCCGATATGGTCACACAGCATGGCTGACCATGGCACATGCACTGGCACTGGACACACGGACGTGGCCAAGAGAGGGAGTTCCTGGCTTGGGGTTGATCGACGAGGACGTCGATCTCTTAAGGGGGTGAGGTTGTAACACCCCGACTCAAGGCATAATAGGATTGATAGGATACTCATGCCAACAAGTTGCAACTTTTTTTCCGGAAGCCCATCTCCAAAGAACTCTAAAGTTAAGCGTGCTTGGACTGGAGAAATCTAGGGATGGGTGACCGACCGGGAAGTCCTTCCCGGGTGCGCACGAGTGAGGACAAAGTGCGCAGAAAAGACTGGTGTTGGTTTGTGAGGGCAGTCTATGTCCTAATTAAGCTGCTAGATGTAAGCGGGCCCGGCCTCGTGGAGGCGGGACGTTACACATCGCCTCAACGCCAGCCTCAATTCTAGCTAAGATTAAGGAGGAAGGCAGAGCATAGGTAGCTAAGATTAAGGAGGAAGGCAGAGCATAGGTCAAAGCAGGAGCAACAAGACTTCAGGAGTTCAAAATTTTGGGAGACATCATCTAATGCCTTTTCTCTTGTGGACTTGTCGGTTTTAGATTAGCCCTGTACTGTATAATTAATTTTTTCCTGCTCTATCAATGTACGAGACAAAGCTTTTGCCCTCTCTTCAAAAAAATATATTTTACGGTGAGAGTAGAGAATTGGAGTTTTTTTTAAAAAAAACAGTTGTAAACTTCATTAACTAGAACCACGGTCTAGCATTAGACTCTCCTCAGTGAACGAGGGTTACAGAAAACCACGTACTGGAAGAGAAATCACAACGGCTAATTTATGCTAACTTATGCACTACTGTATTTGTCGTTCGTCGAACAAAAAAGACCTTCATTTCCAGGATTGAGCAGAAACTCTCCTTATTTCTTATTTCTTGTGCCAAAGATCCATTAGCCGATCTGTTAGTAACTGGAGTTTGAGCTCAAGTTGACGTCCTAAATCATTTCTACTATCAGTAGATACTACAGTAAAAATCGTACCTTAGATATGGGACATGGTCTTTTTCTGGCTCCCCCTGTTTGCGGTGAATTGCCTGTCCTTCTCGCTTATACAGTTATACTTCAAGGCTATCATCTTATCAACAATCCTCGTATGTATGTATATATGATACCGTATTTCACGAGAACGATTGGCACTACCGATCGCCTCATCATGAGCTCGCTCGTGCCGTCCCCAATACAGCGACATTGTTGCATACTTGCATTGCGTGATAATGGCTGGTTCGTCGTCGTCGTCTGATCCATGACTCCATCATTTTCGGCTGCTGCATTTTCCACGGTCACTCTTCCAAAGAGGAATCTTGGATTTCTTTCATGTCTCTTTTATCTTGTACTCTTGATGGGGGAATTCAGCAGACACTCTTTCTCTGACCAAGTTTTTGGATTTCAACGTCGTTTCTTCTGTTGGAGACTATTGATCACTGTTCGTTGGTGTGGTGGTTAACGTCAGGTAGGAAAACGATTTTGCAGTAAAATTGTCATTTGCACACGAAACCTGTGGGCTCAAGGAAGACAAGGTGAAAAAGAGACAACTTATGTGAACCCAATTGGAGTCTTCTCAACAGTGACCTGTTCTTGATTCTTGAAGCACAGAATTCTTTTTTTTTAGTAGAATTGAAGCACAGAATTCTGGAGAAATTCAGAATCTGGATCAGAAAATACCACCACATACTAGTAATATAGTGGAGTAGTATGAAATGCATATATAGTGCTTGACAGTATCAGTACACCTACCGGGCGGGAGTGACTCGCAAGATCACTGTATATATGTGCGTGATGGATAGAGATATACAAAAATACAGGTCAACTAGCCAATCCAAGCACACTTGGCACCGAACCATTAAATTCTGGGTATCTAGTGTGTGTGGTCCACTGCTCACTGTAATGTAGTACTCAACACTTCAGGATCACATGCTATGTGCAATGGATATACAATTACACTTATGTAGTGATGCTTTCTACTCTGAACTCAAGCTTAGCTAGTAGTATAGTACTAGTATACTAGCATGATGCATCTGCATTGTACTAGATATTGTAATTGGTTGCTTCATGCAACTATGAACAGATTCCTCATTTTATTGAAGGACACTAACAAGCTAGATATAATTTTGCATGATACCATGGCACTGTCATATGATAGCTGCCACCATTTTCTGAACAGATTACTAGACTTTCTCCCATTTTGCATGCCATTTTGTGGTTGAATAATCTGCATGCTGCCATAACGCTATGACAGCTAGCAGTCCAAATGACACGCCAAGTCCACGGTCAAGTCAGCCTCAAGATGGACACTGTCACTGAATCCATACTGAATCGGATGGGTTTTTCTCTATTGGATTGGCCTCTCTTAGCTCGCTGTCAGCTACAGCAATGTCAGCTGCAAGTGCATCTTTTTCTTAGCGACACCACGGCACTGTGCACCGGATCCGAAGTAACGGAAAAGATGGTTTTGGGCTGGCAAGTTGAGAGAGGTCACATGAACTGTATAACACTTCTAAAGAAACAACAATAATTGCTATAGAACAATATGTGCAAGCATTGCAAAAGNCCCCTCTTCTTCTATCTCGGTGAATCTCTATTCCTAAAACAAATGAGGCTTCACCAAGATCTTTCATATCGAAGTTCGAGGACAAAAACTTTTTCGTCTCCAATAGTAAATCAACATCACTACTAGCGAGTAGGATGTCGTCCACATATAGGATAAGGAAGATAAATCTCCCATTTCTGAACTTTGCATAAACGCAATTGTCCTTTTCATTCTCATTAAACCCAAACCTTCTTATTACATCATCAAATTTTAAGTACCACTGTCTGGAGGCTTGTTTTAATCCATAAATGGATTTTCTCAGGCGGCATCCTATTTGTTCTTTTCCTTCCACAACAAAACCCTTTGGTTGTGCCATGTAGACATTTTCATATAAATCCCCGTTAAGGAATGCCGTCTTTACATCCATCTGATGTAGCTCTAGATCATAATGTGCCACAAGTGCCATTACGATCCTGAAGGAATCTTTACATGACACCGGAGAAAAGGTCTCATTATAATCAATTCCTTCTCTTTGAGTAAACCCTTTTGCCACGAGTCGTGCTTTATACCTTTCTACATTCCCTTTGGAGTCACGTTTTGTTTTGTAGACCCATTTGCAGCCTACTGTCTTGGCTCCTTTAGGAATTTCTTCTAAGTCCCAAACTTTGTTGGTACTCATTGATCTCATTTCATCTTTCATAGCTTCAAGCCACTTCGATGAATGAACACTTCTCATGGCTTCTTCAAACGAGGTGGGATCTNATGTCCTATTTAAGCTGCTAGATGTAAGCGGGCCCGGCCTCGTGGAGGCGGGACGTTACAGTATGGTATCAGAGCCGACTCTCGCGGTTTCACGGGTGCGTATGTCGCAGTTGCGCAGGCATGGTGCGCATGGCTGGTGTGGACTCGGTGTGGTCACACGGCATGGCACATGCGCTGGCACTGGACATGGGTGTGTCGCAGTTGCGCAGGCATGGTGTGCATGGCTGGTGTGGACCCGATATGGTCACACAGCATGGCTGACCATGGCACATGCACTGGCACTGGACACACGGACGTGGCCAAGAGAGGGAGTTCCTGGCTTGGGGTTGATCGACGAGGACGTCGATCTCTTAAGGGGGTGAGGTTGTAACACCCCGACTCAAGGCATAATAGGATTGATAGGATACTCATGCCAACAAGTTGCAACTTTTTTTCCGGAAGCCCATCTCCAAAGAACTCTAAAGTTAAGCGTGCTTGGACTGGAGAAATCTAGGGATGGGTGACCGACCGGGAAGTCCTTCCCGGGTGCGCACGAGTGAGGATAAAGTGCGCAGAAAAGACTGGTGTTGGTTTGTGAGGGCAGTCTATGTCCTATTTAAGCTGCTAGATGTAAGCGGGCCCGGCCTCGTGGAGGCGGGACGTTACAGTATGGTATCAGAGCCGACTCTCGCGGTTTCACGGGTGCGTATGTCGCAGTTGCGCAGGCATGGTGCGCATGGCTGGTGTGGACTCGGTGTGGTCACACGGCATGGCACATGCGCTGGCACTGGACATGGGTGTGTCGCAGTTGCGCAGGCATGGTGTGCATGGCTGGTGTGGACCCGATATGGTCACACAGCATGGCTGACCATGGCACATGCACTGGCACTGGACACACGGACGTGGCCAAGAGAGGGAGTTCCTGGCTTGGGGTTGATCGACGAGGACGTCGATCTCTTAAGGGGGTGAGGTTGTAACACCCCGACTCAAGGCATAATAGGATTGATAGGATACTCATGCCAACAAGTTGCAACTTTTTTTCCGGAAGCCCATCTCCAAAGAACTCTAAAGTTAAGCGTGCTTGGACTGGAGAAATCTAGGGATGGGTGACCGACCGGGAAGTCCTTCCCGGGTGCGCACGAGTGAGGATAAAGTGCGCAGAAAAGACTGGTGTTGGTTTGTGAGGGCAGTCTATGTCCTATTTAAGCTGCTAGATGTAAGCGGGCCCGGCCTCGTGGAGGCGGGACGTTACAGTATGGTATCAGAGCCGACTCTCGCGGTTTCACGGGTGCGTATGTCGCAGTTGCGCAGGCATGGTGCGCATGGCTGGTGTGGACTCGGTGTGGTCACACGGCATGGCACATGCGCTGGCACTGGACATGGGTGTGTCGCAGTTGCGCAGGCATGGTGTGCATGGCTGGTGTGGACCCGATATGGTCACACAGCATGGCTGACCATGGCACATGCACTGGCACTGGACACACGGACGTGGCCAAGAGAGGGAGTTCCTGGCTTGGGGTTGATCGACGAGGACGTCGATCTCTTAAGGGGGTGAGGTTGTAACACCCCGACTCAAGGCATAATAGGATTGATAGGATACTCATGCCAACAAGTTGCAACTTTTTTTCCGGAAGCCCATCTCCAAAGAACTCTAAAGTTAAGCGTGCTTGGACTGGAGAAATCTAGGGATGGGTGACCGACCGGGAAGTCCTTCCCGGGTGCGCACGAGTGAGGATAAAGTGCGCAGAAAAGACTGGTGTTGGTTTGTGAGGGCAGTCTATGTCCTATTTAAGCTGCTAGATGTAAGCGGGCCCGGCCTCGTGGAGGCGGGACGTTACAGTATGGTATCAGAGCCGACTCTCGCGGTTTCACGGGTGCGTATGTCGCAGTTGCGCAGGCATGGTGCGCATGGCTGGTGTGGACTCGGTGTGGTCACACGGCATGGCACATGCGCTGGCACTGGACATGGGTGTGTCGCAGTTGCGCAGGCATGGTGTGCATGGCTGGTGTGGACCCGATATGGTCACACAGCATGGCTGACCATGGCACATGCACTGGCACTGGACACACGGACGTGGCCAAGAGAGGGAGTTCCTGGCTTGGGGTTGATCGACGAGGACGTCGATCTCTTAAGGGGGTGAGGTTGTAACACCCCGACTCAAGGCATAATAGGATTGATAGGATACTCATGCCAACAAGTTGCAACTTTTTTTCCGGAAGCCCATCTCCAAAGAACTCTAAAGTTAAGCGTGCTTGGACTGGAGAAATCTAGGGATGGGTGACCGACCGGGAAGTCCTTCCCGGGTGCGCACGAGTGAGGATAAAGTGCGCAGAAAAGACTGGTGTTGGTTTGTGAGGGCAGTCTATGTCCTATTTAAGCTGCTAGATGTAAGCGGGCCCGGCCTCGTGGAGGCGGGACGTTACAGTATGGTATCAGAGCCGACTCTCGCGGTTTCACGGGTGCGTATGTCGCAGTTGCGCAGGCATGGTGCGCATGGCTGGTGTGGACTCGGTGTGGTCACACGGCATGGCACATGCGCTGGCACTGGACATGGGTGTGTCGCAGTTGCGCAGGCATGGTGTGCATGGCTGGTGTGGACCCGATATGGTCACACAGCATGGCTGACCATGGCACATGCACTGGCACTGGACACACGGACGTGGCCAAGAGAGGGAGTTCCTGGCTTGGGGTTGATCGACGAGGACGTCGATCTCTTAAGGGGGTGAGGTTGTAACACCCCGACTCAAGGCATAATAGGATTGATAGGATACTCATGCCAACAAGTTGCAACTTTTTTTCCGGAAGCCCATCTCCAAAGAACTCTAAAGTTAAGCGTGCTTGGACTGGAGAAATCTAGGGATGGGTGACCGACCGGGAAGTCCTTCCCGGGTGCGCACGAGTGAGGACAAAGTGCGCAGAAAAGACTGGTGTTGGTTTGTGAGGGCAGTCTATGTCCTAATTAAGCTGCTAGATGTAAGCGGGCCCGGCCTCGTGGAGGCGGGACGTTACACATCGCCTCAACGCCAGCCTCAATTCTAGCTAAGATTAAGGAGGAAGGCAGAGCATAGGTAGCTAAGATTAAGGAGGAAGGCAGAGCATAGGTCAAAGCAGGAGCAACAAGACTTCAGGAGTTCAAAATTTTGGGAGACATCATCTAATGCCTTTTCTCTTGTGGACTTGTCGGTTTTAGATTAGCCCTGTACTGTATAATTTTTTCCTGCTCTATCAATGTACGAGACAAAGCTTTTGCTCTCTCTTCAAAAAAATATATTTTACGGTGAGAGTAGAGAATTGGAGTTTTTTTAAAAAAAAACAGTTGTAAACTTCATTAACTAGAACCACGGTCTAGCATTAGACTCTCCTCAGTGAACGAGGGTTACAGAAAACCACGTACTGGAAGAGAAATCACAACGGCTAATTTATGCTAACTTATGCACTACTGTATTTGTCGTTCGTCGAACAAAAAAGACCTTCATTTCCAGGATTGAGCAGAAACTCTCCTTATTTCTTATTTCTTGTGCCAAAGATCCATTAGCCGATCTGTTAGTAACTGGAGTTTGAGCTCAAGTTGACGTCCTAAATCATTTCTACTATCAGTAGATACTACAGTAAAAATCGTACCTTAGATATGGGACATGGTCTTTTTCTGGCTCCCCCTGTTTGCGGTGAATTGCCTGTCCTTCTCGCTTATACAGTTATACTTCAAGGCTATCATCTTATCAACAATCCTCGTATGTATGTATATATGATACCGTATTTCACGAGAACGATTGGCACTACCGATCGCCTCATCATGAGCTCGCTCGTGCCGTCCCCAATACAGCGACATTGTTGCATACTTGCATTGCGTGATAATGGCTGGTTCGTCGTCGTCGTCTGATCCATGACTCCATCATTTTCGGCTGCTGCATTTTCCACGGTCACTCTTCCAAAGAGGAATCTTGGATTTCTTTCATGTCTCTTTTATCTTGTACTCTTGATGGGGGAATTCAGCAGACACTCTTTCTCTGACCAAGTTTTTGGATTTCAACGTCGTTTCTTCTGTTGGAGACTATTGATCACTGTTCGTTGGTGTGGTGGTTAACGTCAGGTAGGAAAACGATTTTGCAGTAAAATTGTCATTTGCACACGAAACCTGTGGGCTCAAGGAAGACAAGGTGAAAAAGAGACAACTTATGTGAACCCAATTGGAGTCTTCTCAACAGTGACCTGTTCTTGATTCTTGAAGCACAGAATTCTTTTTTTTTAGTAGAATTGAAGCACAGAATTCTGGAGAAATTCAGAATCTGGACCAGAAAATACCACCACATACTAGTAATATAGTGGAGTAGTATGAAATGCATATATAGTGCTTGACAGTATCAGTACACGTACCGGGCGGGAGTGACTCGCAAGATCACTGTATATATGTGCGTGATGGATAGAGATATACAAAAATACAGGTCAACTAGCCAATCCAAGCACACTTGGCACCGAACCATTAAATTCTGGGTATCTAGTGTGTGTGGTCCACTGCTCACTGTAATGTAGTACTCAACACTTCAGGATCACATGCTATGTGCAATGGATATACAATTACACTTATGTAGTGATGCTTTCTACTCTGAACTCAAGCTTAGCTAGTAGTATAGTACTAGTATACTAGCATGATGCATCTGCATTGTACTAGATATTGTAATTGGTTGCTTCATGCAACTATGAACAGATTCCTCATTTTATTGAAGGACACTAACAAGCTAGATATAATTTTGCATGATACCATGGCACTGTCATATGATAGCTGCCACCATTTTCTGAACAGATTACTAGACTTTCTCCCATTTTGCATGCCATTTTGTGGTTGAATAATCTGCATGCTGCCATAACGCTATGACAGCTAGCAGTCCAAATGACACGCCAAGTCCACGGTCAAGTCAGCCTCAAGATGGACACTGTCACTGAATCCATACTGAATCGGATGGGTTTTTCTCTATTGGATTGGCCTCTCTTAGCTCGCTGTCAGCTACAGCAATGTCAGCTGCAAGTGCATCTTTTTCTTAGCGACACCACGGCACTGTGCACCGGATCCGAAGTAACGGAAAAGATGGTTTTGGGCTGGCAAGTTGAGAGAGGTCACATGAACTGTATAACACTTCTAAAGAAACAACAATAATTGCTATAGAACAATATGTGCAAGCATTGCAAAAGAGCAGTGTACTGTTATCACGGCAGCACATAACTTCACGGACAAGAGCTAGGGAC